>VXBD01006886.1:488852-626809 GCA_013399975.1 Indicator maculatus
TTGTTTGTTTGCTTATTTATTTATTTATTTATTTATTTATTTTCATAGTTATCTGGAACTTTATCTCTGGACAAGTCATGTACACAGCAACTTACAATAAATATGCATACTGCAGAACATAAATTCTAGAGCAAAAGTTATTCTTTAACAGAGAGAATCAGATTATAAGATGAACATGATATACAGAGTAGATTAAACAGAGAATGCCACTGATCTTTGAAAGTGATCTGATATATATATATATATATATCTCATTGTGGTATAGGCTATTCCACACTGGTTCCAAGATGGAGATTTCTGGAAAACACCAAATTTCCATTCCATTAGATATTATGGAAACATGGGGTGGGATTGAGCTCAGCTGCCTTTATAGTTCCTTGAGATTTTTTCAGCTGAGAGTTATTCCAAAAATAAAGACCTTTGGCTATCCCATACTTCGAACAGTCTAAATTATTCTGAAATGTGAAAAACAGTCCTCTCAAGAATTTTTCCATCTCAGCTGAAGAGTTTCAAAATTCTATTCCAATTCTGACTTTCAAAATAACTCAGTGCGGGCAAGGAAGGCAAGGTGCAGAATATAATTTTCAATATAAAAATGCAAATCTAAAATAATAAATTTCGATAGTCCTGGGCATCAAAATCATAGCTTTGATTTAAGTTTCCAAGTCCATATAAGAGTGCAAATGCTACCTATAGCTAAATAACTTGGGATACCTGGAAGTCAAATATGAAAACATGGAACAATATGTCAGAGTCCCAGAAGTGAGAGACTAGCCCTGACTAAGAAAACTTACTGATTTACTTTCCACTTTATTTGTTGGTAGCATAGCATTTCAGAACAAATAATTAAAGTTTGCACTCCAGTTCTGTCACAGGAGACTGTAGTCTAGAAGGCTTAGAGCAATACCAATGCCTATATTCCTGCTAATTCATTACGAGTAAATAAATAAACCTCATGTAGGAGATAAATCTTAGCAAGTTTTAGCTGCCTGTTACGTAGCTACTGTTTCCAGTGAAATAACTCAAACTGTAGACATAATTTAAATGTTCAGTAATTGTTACAATTTTTGGATATGTTGGGGATTCTACATGTTGCTTTGTATTTATGCTAGCTTTAATTTAATTGTTAACAGATTATTATAAATGTAACTGATTTTTTTTCTCCTGTCTTTACAATATTTTCAAAACACAAAATCGATGCAAAGGAAGGAAAAAAAAACCAAAACAAAACACTCTGTGTCTTTATTTTTTAATGCTATAGTTCTTTGCCTTGATTGATAAGGTGAAAATCTACCAGACTTAGTCATTAAGAGTCAGGACACAGTGCCACACAATCAATAGAGCTGATTAAATCTTTACCGGTTCTAAAAGACTTTAAAAAATAAATGTTTTGTTTCACTTGGCTTATCTTAGTCAGAATGTATGCACTGCACACTGCCTGGCTCAGACTTTGTAGTGAATACAGAACTGTACAAAAGCAGGTGGACATCACCAGTCAATCATCCCCATGACATGAACAGAAAGCAAACCTAACACTAAAATTTGATCATAAAAGCAAACTTTGTTTAAATACTGTATCAGGCAATGAGCGTTATGCACACATATTGCTTAGCCATTTATTTTGTTCAGGCATGATCTATACATTTCTGGAAATATGCAGTTCTTTGTGTCTTTAGAAACAGAACATCAGGTTTTAAGTTTCGCTCAAGGTTGACAAAATGGAATGAAGAAAATAATCATTTTTTACTTAAATGTTTACAGCACTGTTCTGAACAGGTTGGAAAAAGGAAGGATGTTTAATGAAAGATGAAAGGCATTAAAACTCATCTGCAAATAACAACTGAAGAAAATGTTACTGATCATAGACAAATTTATCATTTGACAGATTTTCAGAGTAAGGCCCGTAACAGTTAGTTTTGAATAAATAACATCCCAAGAACAGAGAGCTTAAAGGCCTTTTAATAGGTAAACAATTGTATTTTAATTTTTATTCAATGACAAAAAAAACCCCAAACAACCCAAAATAGGAGATAATAATCCATATGTGCATGCCTTTGATTACTGCATAAAACCTCTACATATAACAATTACAAGATTTTTATCTTTAAAAATGTACCAGATGTCTACATGAGTTACATCTTTGTTTATGTTTTAGTCTTATCTGAGACTCACTATTTTGCCCTGAAACATATGAAATTGATCCCTAGTAATTAATTAACACCTACTAATTAATTATTCTGTTTCAATGCATGTGATGAATCAGAGAATCATAGGATTGGAAGGGACCTCAAGGATCACCTGGTTCCAATCCCCCTGCCCTGGTCAGGGACACCTCACACTAGATCAGGTTGCTCAGAGCCACATCCAGCCTAACCTTAAAAACTTCCAGGGATGGGGTTTCCACCACCTCCCTGGGCAACCTGTTCCAGTGTCTCACCATGCTCATAGTGAAAAATTTCTTCCTAACATCCAATCTAAATCTACCCATTTCTATTTTTCTTCCATTCCTCCTAGTCCTATCATTACCTGACACCCTAAAAAGTCCCTCACCAGGTTTCTTATAGGCTCCCTTCAGATACTGGAAGGCCACAATAGGGTCTCCTTGGATCCTGTTCTTCTCTGGATTGAATAGCCTCAACTCTCTCAGAGTGTCCTCATAGGAGAGGACATTCCAGCCCTCTAATCATCCTCATGGCCCTTCTCTGGACTCACTCCAGTGTGTCCAGATCTGTTCTGTAATAGGGGTTCCAGAGCTAGATGCAGGATTCCAGGTGGGGTCTCACCAGAGTGGAGTAGAGGGGGAGAATCACCTCCTTTGACCTGCTGGCTATGCTTTTTTTTGATGCAGCCCAGGATGTGATTTGCTTTCTGCAAGTGCTGCAAGTGCTGCAAGTGCTGCCAGTGCACACTGCTGGCTCATGTCAAGCTTCTCATCCACCAGCATTGTAGTGCTTTCACAATTCAGCAAACTGGAACAAACTGGATTGTTTACAAAAATTACTTATCTTTTGTCTTAAGGCAAGAGGCAAATATATTTAGTGTTTTGGTGATGTGCATGGGGGTTGAAATATTTATTTGTTGTTTCTTCCTTCAATGAAATGTCATTTAATTTCTCAACTGAATGTGATGATCCTTGACACTTATGCTTAAACATGTTTTCTGTATACCTTTTTCTTCAAGGCTCTTTATTCAAACATTGATTCTCACAAACTGGATTTGTTTCATCCACAGTATGCTGGAATAAAATCATAAAGTATTCATATAAAAATTACATAAGTATTTATTTCTTTTATCTGTTCTTCTTTTTGCTTTGCTACCAAAGATTTGATTTTTCTGAAGATTTTCCCTTCCCTTCCCTTCCCTTCCCTTCCCTTCCCTTCCCTTCCCTTCCCAAAACAGAATGTCCATTTTCTCTGGAACCACCCTTGAAATACTGGGATGTGGCTGTAAGATTTGCCCTAAACCCATTTTTCTTAAGGCTGAACAAATCCAATTCTGTCAGACTTTCCTCATATGATAGGTTTATCAGTCAGGATAAGAACAAAGGATTATCTTTGGGACCCTTGTTTAGGAAAGATGTTGAATTGCTGGAGCATGTCCAGAGAAGGGCAACGAGGTTGGTGAGAGGCCTTGAGCACAAGCCCTATGAGGAGAGGCTGAGGGAGCTGGGACTGTTTAGCCTGGAGAGGAGGAGGCTCAGGGGAGACCTCATTGCTGTCTGCAACTACCTGAAGGGAGGTTGTAGCCAGGAGGGGTTTGGTCTCTTCTCCCAGGCAACCAGCACCAGAACACCAGGACACAGTCTCAAGCTGCGCCAGGGGAGGTTTAGGCTGGAGGTGAGGAGAAAGTTCTTCACAGAGAGAGTGGTTGGCCATTGGAATGGGCTGCCCAGGGAGGTGGTGGAGTCACCATCCCTGGAGGTGTTCAAGAGGGGATTGGACGTGGCACTTGGTGCCATGGTTTAGATAGTCATGAGGTTTAGGATGACAGGTTGGACTCAATGATCTTTGAGGTCTCTTCCAACCTTCTTGATTCTATGATTCTATGATTCTATGATCCTCTCCAGCCTGTCCAGATCCTTATTGTACAGTGGGGACCAAACCGGAACACACTATTTCAGGTATGGCCTGACAAGTTCTCAGCCAAGTGGGATAATGACTTCTTCATGTCTGTCGTTGATGCCCTTGTTGATGCAGTTCAGCATCTTGTTGGCTTTCTCTGCTGCAGAAGCACACTGTTCACTCATATCGAGCTTGCTATCCACCAAGACCCCCAGGGCCTTTCCACAGAGCTGCCCTCCAGACATGTAGATTCCAATCTCCGTTGTTTTCACAAGTGCAAGACCTTACATTTGTCATTTTTAACATAAAAGCTTCTTAGCTCACTCTTCTAGCTTATTCAAGTCTTGCTGCAGCATGGCTCTCCCTTCCAAAATGTCCACTTTCTCACTCATTTTGGTGTCTCAAGCAAACTTCATTATGGCACACTTGATCCCTTCATTCAGATCTCTTATGAAAATATTAAACAACATTAGGCCCAATATTAATACCTACCCATGGATCACTTTTCTAAGCTGTAACTCTTAGTTTATCTTGCTGGTGGAAACTGGATCTATATCTAAAGTCGTGGTGAAATCCTGGTATACAACGTCCACCACTCACTCTGCAGCAGCCAGTTTACTCTGTCATAGAAGGCAATAGGTTTATCAAACCTATTGAGAAATAAGTAAAGGTACATTACCAGAAAAAAAAAAATTCTAATAATTTCTTTTGTGTGGAAAAATAAATAAGAACAAAGGAAAGAAAATCTAGTTTTTCCCAGCTCTTCTCCTCATTATTTATAAAATATCACCTTACAGAAATTATTCAAAATCAATTCTTTCTCACGTAAAGACGACTGTTCCCAAAATTGTCATGGTCATGTATGTGTTAATTTATTTGATGTGTGCAAGTCACTTATATAATTCCTACAGCTCTTGTGGTTTATGAAGTACTTTAGGAAGCCAGTTTTAAAGTAAAGCAGGTATAAGGGAAAACATATTCAGTACCACAATAGGTGAGGAGGCCATACAGATACACTAGGTAGGCATAAGGAATCACAGGTAATATAGCATAATGTAGGAGGGTTATGCTCTGACACTGAATCTGTGGTTGCTGTGGAAACTCATACCCCACCAACCTACAGTGCATAGAAAGCTCCCATAGGAACAGTTTAGACATTTATTTTCTATAGCCTGTTTTAACCTTTGACATAGTGTCTGAAGGATCCTAACTAGATTTACAACTTTGTCCTCTGTAGCAGGTGACCTACAGGATACAGAAGCACTGTTAAGAACCTCCACTCAGCAGCGTGAATATCATTCCAACCTCCTGGCTACCATACCTTAGAGGCATATGGAGCAATGCTCAATTTTAAAGACTAAAATTTTTAAAAGACCTATATTGAGGAACACTCACCTTGTACAGATGGGCAACTTTAATTAGAAAAACAAACAAACAACACCCCATAGAGTTATGTTAAATGCTTTGTTCCAGATATAGTGACGATGGTAAGAAAATGTATAGAATTAGTCTCTAGTTCTAAAAATATTGATTCATAAAGGCACTTTATCTGTCCATATGATTACAATTTTTAGGATATTTAGATGCTCAAAGTTGACCTAAGGTATAAAAGTTTATGGAACTCTCTGTAGTTTCAGGAATCATAGAATCATTAAGGTTGGAAAAGACCTCTGTGATTATCAAGTCCAACCATCAACCCAACAAAACCATGCTCACTAAACCATGTTTTAAAGTGCCATGTCCACATGTTTTCTGAACACTTCCATGTATGGTGACTCTACCACTTCCCTGGGCATCCTGTTCCAGTGCCTGACTAGGCTTTCAATAAAGAAATTTTTCCTAATATCTAATCTAAACCTCTCCTGGCACAACTTGAAGCCATTTCCTCTTGTGCTATTTCTAACACCAACCTCACTACAAGTTCCTTTCAGGTAGTTGCAGTAAGGTCTCCTCTCGGCTTCCTCTTCTCCAAACTACACAACAAGAGTTCCCTCAGCTGTTCCTCACAAGAATTGTTTTCTAGACCCTTCATAAGCTTCATTATCCTCTGGATGTGGTCCAGCAATTCAATGTCCTCCTTGTTACAAGGGGCCCAAAACTGACAGTGGTCAAATTGAGTTCTGACTAGGCTGTTCCTTTCTAATATTATATCTGCATGACTAGAATGCTGTACTCTTCCTGAGATGCCTGCCCCTTTTTTCTGAAAGTGATAAACTCTCCTTTTTTTTTTTTCTGAGTCCCAACACAAGCCAGCCCACTCATCTTCCCCATCAGTTTATCTTAGATCACAAGGAGGCTGCCTGGTCTTGCACCTTTAAGAATTCCTTCTTGAAGAATGTCCAGCTTTCCTGGACCCCTTTGCCCTTCATACACACTCCAGAAACCTCAGGGACTGCTTCCTCTCTGTTGTGCTATTACTTCCAGCAAATGTCCAGTAAGTTGAAGTTTCCCACAAGAACAAGGGCTAGGAATTGTGAGACTTCTGCCAGCCACTTGTAGAATATCTTGCCTGCCTCTTCATCCTGACTAGGTGCTCTACAACACCCCACTGCCTCTTCTTACTTGCCTATCCCTTCTGAAAAGCTTACAGCCATCCAGAGTAGCACTTGAGTCATGAGGGTCATCCCACCATGTTTCTGTGATGGCAACTGTCATAGATATCCTGTTACACAGTCTCTTTCAGTTCCTTCTGTTTGCTACATGAAAATGCATCATAATTTTGATTTTCCTTATCAAATGGAAGCTAAATACAATGTAGTGTGATGCTAATGAACACTGGAAATAAAAAGTAACATCCACAAGAGAGACTTTTCAAGCACATCTCGAATGGCATTTTGCAAAATCAGCAGCAAGAAAATCAGTGTGCACTATTTTTGTAGCACCACTTTCTGTATTACATACTGTGATTATGTTTCACGATGTGTTGAATATTGCAGTAGTGAAAATCAGTCTCTCCTGTGATACTGCTTCAAAGAAGAAAAGAACATGAATTTTATGTGATAGTCTGTCGATTGCCTTTTGCACTAACAAACTCAGACCAGCTAAAACAGAGTACATAGATTTTCATGTTTGAGCAATCAGCTTGACAGGGTAAGATTGAAAAAATATTTCTAATGTCATGCACAATGATTAAAAAGTCTTTAGGATCGATCCATCTTGGCTTTATTGAAAGAGCGACAAAAGTGACACAGTTTCTTAATACGGAGTCAGATTTATTACGGTTAAATCTCTATTCCATTTTATTTAATTAGCTTGGTCTGCAGTCTAAGCTGGTAGCAAAGAAATCTCTCTGACACAAAACTCTGAACAACCATATTCTATAACAGTAAGGTACACAAGAAGCAGGAAAATGATTTTAAATAATTCTTTACAAAAATCTGACTTAGAGTAAAAACCCCAAAATAACCATATGAATCTGTATAGTTTTGAACCTTTTCCTGTTTCCATGTCATGTTACTCACTGATTTCAGCAAAACTAGAAATGAAAAATATATCTCTGATATAAAAACATATTTTCAAACACATTTAATAGCTTGCTTTTTTAGTTTCCAATTGCCCACCTCTTGGAGAAAATTTTAAGTGAGCTAAAAGGAGAAATTAAAAAGAAAAAAAAAGAAAATAAAATATATCCTTGTCCCTACATGGAAAAGCTGTGAAATAGCCTAGCTTTAAATTATTTATGTAATTGTTTTAGTATTATGCTTAGCAGATTGTGGTTTTATTTTCTCTTCACCTATCTATTTCCCTTTGATATGAAACCCCTATTTCAGTCTCAAGTGTTATTTACGGGAAAACACAATCCTTTGCAGCTCACCAAGGTTACTGGAATTTCCTATGCTAAGAAAACAAGTATCCTGCCTAAGGTCCAGTCTTGGCACATAAAACAATCAGCCTTTAATTTTTTTTTAATTTATTTTTTTTAATGTATGTCGCATATTCCTTCTACTTTTAAAATAATGATAAAAATATTAAAAAGCACCAGCATTACTGTCATGCCATGTTCAGTCAATAATGATAGAATCATAGAATCAACCTGGTTGGAAGAGACCTCCAAGATCA
This sequence comes from Indicator maculatus, assembly GCA_013399975.1. NCBI lineage: Eukaryota > Metazoa > Chordata > Aves > Piciformes > Indicatoridae > Indicator > Indicator maculatus. The sequence goes on from VXBD01006886.1 coordinate 496,973, forward strand.
TCCAGTCCAACCTATCACCCAGCCCTAAGCAATCAACTAGATCATGGCACTAAGTGCCTCATCCAGTCTCCTCTTGAATGTCTTCAGTGATAGAGACTCCACCACCTCCCTGGTCAGCCCATTCCAATGGCCAATCACTCTCTCTGTGAAGAACTTCCTCCTAATATCTAGCCTATAGTATTTATTTGGTTTTGTCTCAAAGACCTTGAAAGAATGGCGACAGCCTGTGACCTTTATAATCTTTCCATAGTTCTATAAAGAATGTCAGAGCAACACAGCACTATTCTTTTACAGCTGTCTAACAGAGGTGCCACACTGCATTTGAGAAAAAGGCTGGTACTGTACATATATGCATTTTAAAACATTTAGGTACTTTTATACCTGAATGAGTTTAAAACCCATACATGTTCTAGTTTTGTCTCCTTCTGTGCATGTATGAGTATCTTCATGAACATCCAAGTTCAGGATGGGAGGGGAAAGTGACTCTATTCAGCTTGCATTGGGATCTATGAAAAGTAATTGCCAATAGCACAGTAATAAAACTAGCCTGATCTAATGTGAGGTGTCCCTGCCCATGGCAGGGGGGTTGGGACTAGATGATCCTTGTGGTCTCTTCCAACCCTGACTGATTCTATGATTCTACAATAATAAAACATTAGTAAGTAAAATAGCACATCAATGGTTACTAAAGTAAATTAATATAGCAAATGTAAAATTTAACACTTTTCCCTTTAAAAAAATCAGGTACTAAAGTCAGAGCTGTGGTAAAACAGGATGTATAAACAGAAATTAGGGTTCCTTTTCCCGGCTGATCGTCCTAAATTTTAAGCTACAGAGATGTCATTGCTCTCTGGCTTCAGAAGCTTTCCGATAAAGTGTCAATGGCTAGTCCAGAAGAGCATCTCAGCCCCAGTAGTTGGATCTATGTCTAAATTGAATCCTAACCCAGCCACGAGGATATGCAAAACACGTATCATTACCTGTCCATGCTTGGGCTTCAAAGGGAAGAAAACCTGAGCATGCAAGCATATTAAACAAAGCCTTTGATGTTTTATTTTTAACAGCATAACTCTGGTGCAAATTGTTTACGTGAAGATGTGTTCTAAAACAAAGGAAATGAAACTGCACTGGGAATACAAAATATGTCCTTAAATAAATTATGTGTTTTAACAGTACTGTTAGCTGTAAGTTTAGAACATATATTTTTCTTTAAAACTGCAAAAATATTAGAACAACTCTAATTAGCAAAATATACATTTTAGATTGTGTTTGGTATCTGTCCAATGAAGCACCATAAAAATGCACCAAAAAGTGAGTGAAACAACCCCTTCAGTTTACACTTATTCCTGAAGCAATATTCTGAAGAAAGCATATATATTTAAAATTCAATTATTGAAAACTAGCACATTTATTTTAGTAGCTTATATATATTTCTCTGTGTGTCCTAAGGATCTCAGATTTACATTTAAACTAAAAATCAATATTTTCCGTGCTTTTACACAAAACCATGACAACAAAGAAACCCAGGAGATCTTTTAATATACAAAGGTTTCTTCCTAGTTAGGCTCTGATTTAATTTTAAATATCTATTTTATAACAAGAAATTAGGACAACAAAACATCTCAGTAGTCAGTAGTAAAGCTCTGTTTGACTTAAATAGAAGTTTTATCTACCTGTACCTTGCTGTCCAGACCCCTCACCAGCTTTGTTGCCCTTCTCTTCAACGTGTCCAGAGAAGGGCAACAAAGCTGGTGAGGGGTCTGGAGCACAAGCCTTATGAGGAGCAGCTGAGGGAGCTGGGGGTGTTTAGCCTGGAGAAGAGGAGTCTCAGAGGAGACCTTACTGCCATCTACAACTGCCTGAAGGGAGGTTGTAGCCAGGTGGGGGTTGGTCTCTTCTCCCAGGCAACCACTGACAGAATGAGAAGACACAGTCTCAAGCTGCACCAGGGGAGGTTTAGGCTGGATATTAGGAAGAAATTCTTCACCGAAAGAGTGATTGTCCATTGGAATGGGCTGCCCAGGGAGGTGGTGGAGTCACTGTCCCTGGAAGTGTTTAAAATAAGACTGGATGAGGCACTCAGTGCCATGGTTTGGTTGATTAAATGGTTTTAGGTGATAGGTTGGACTTGGTGATCTTGAAGGTCTTTTCCAACCCGGTTAATTCTGTGATTCTGTGTGATTTTTTATTCACTTATAATTGACCAAACTGACTTTTTAGAGCTTGTAAAAGGTATAGTTCCTGAGCTGCAAAATGTGTTTAGAATGAAAGGGTATTAAAACATCCATTTTATTTTCAGAAGAAGAAACAGTAGAAGAAAGATTGCAGTTTCCAACCATGATGCTGAAATTAGTATTTCTTAAATAAGATTTACTGATTTAACTATTCCAATACAGTATTATGATTTATATATTTTTTAAAATAAAAGTTTTGAGTATCAATTTGAAGATTTCTTTTAAAAACACCAGGAATAAATTTAGTTGGGCTTTAAGTTGGGCAATTTTTCTTTTGGCATATGGGTAATGTGCTAGAAATCTTTAAGATCTCTAGTGGCACAGTAGAGATCTTAATTTACTAATACCTCAAGGACTTACATCATTGAGTTTAAAAGCTACAGTTGTAAGGTATTTGTATCTTTTTCTGTCTTGAAAAAGATAGCTAGCCTTAGAATTACTAATGTTAGTCAAAGCATGGTGAAATATATGCTGTTGTTGAGTGCAGAATTATGCATAATTGTCTGTAGATTTAAAACTTCTAAAATCAAATACATTCCCAATGTAGTCAACTGACAGATGCCTTATAGCCTTTCTCTTATGCAAAATGTTTAAGACAGCTAAAATAATTGCTCTTGAAATGGTCCCATCCTCTCTAAATTTACTGCTAAATTTCATCATCCATTCAGAGACAGAAATGAACAAAAAAAAAAAAAAACAAAATTTGTTATGCATGTATTATAACCATATTTCTGACAGATAAGGACTGATCTGAGGCAAGACAAAACTGTGAGTTATTTCCCGTATAGTTCTTTCTTTTTTCCCCCTCATAAAACTCTGGTATTTCAAGGTACTTTCCACGCTACAAATACAGCAGTAGCTGTTGCACACGTCCTAGCCCTGCTCAAGAGGGCTGGAGGGCTGTCTGTGGCTGTTTCATACCTCTCAGTACATCTTTCCAAAACCATAACACACCAACTCTTCCTGTAAAAGCAGTGTTTCAGTTGATTTTGGGGGGAAAAATAAGAAGATTCTGTAGTTTTTATTACTTATTACTTACTAATAAGTCAATTTCACTGAATTTCATTTTACCAAAAACTACCTAGGAGTTAAAGAGCATATACTCACTGATGCTTTAAATGATATTTTACAAATGCATTTTTTCTGAGTTCTAATAGAAGGTAAAATGTCCTAGATGCATTTTTATTTTACTGCGAAGGAGATTCATGAATATCAGATATCTGCAGCACTCTGTTACTTAGATTACAGGTTAGAAAAAGCAAGCAATATCTCCTTTCACTGTGTAAAATGATGAAGGTTGTCTTTGTCTGTGTAAATCAAGTTCCAGTCTATATGTTTATTAATTATTAAATGTTCATCTTCATCAAATCTAGATCTTTATTGTGTATGTTCCTTTGTGGAATGAACTCTTAAAGTACTTTATTTTATTGCTTTAACTTTTTTTATAATTTAAAATTTATAAAAAAATTTAATTCTTTTTTTCCTTTTATGGTTTTAATTATTACCTCTTGAATAACTGATATGTTGTTACTGACACAGCATATTGTGATTTTTCAGTCTGATTCATTAAGTTTAGCATCCCCAGCTGATCATGCCAGATGGGTTTTGTTTGAGCTATTACCCAAATATCATATGCCATAGAAAATCAATACAGATTTATGAATTTCAAATAAAATGGTGATGCATAGCAACAGCAGATGATTTCCTCGAGGAATAATTCCATAAAATGGTTTGGAACTTAAAAATAATAGCTTATATATTACTTTTTATGAAATGATATTGAAAACCTGAAAGCAATAGATCTTGATCCTACATGATAGAAAGCTTGAGATATTCATCACATCAAAGAGACTTCCTGGGTTTGGTTTTGGTTTTGGTTTTTGTGAATGGAAAGTCTGCAGGAAATGTTGGTGTCACTCTGTGCACACTAGCACTGACTTTACCAGAAGGCAAGTCAATGGACTTGTATTAAGCAGGAAGACTACAATAAGTGATGTTTTTTAATTTATAATTGTATTATTTAAAAGTCAGATCTCCAGTCTCAGTGTTTCTTTATTTTCTTTTCTAAACTTCTTTTCTGACATCTTTTGCAGATGCAGTCCTAGTTTCTATGAAACATGGTCATATTTCAGTGTCCAGCATTTCTTTGCTCCCTCATTTCATGTTCATAGCTTTTATAGAGCTTTATTTTGGATTTCTCTCTATTGTGAGTGACATTGGTTCTCCTGTCCTTGAAACAACTTGGCTTGAATTCTGCCTGATCCTAGAGATTTGCTACTTTAGAAGCTCCACAATTAACTTAATCCTTTTACCACACAGACCCTGTAGTCATCTAAGTATTCTTACTGACAGTGCCAAATAGTAAGCTGTTAGTGTCCTTGCCTGTAAATATACTCAGAAGCATTGATTAAATGTGCCAATTATAACTTTCTGTTCTTTTTAACATCATCCTTCTATTTCATATGGCTTTTTACTTTCTTTACTTATGTATTTCTTAGTGACAGTGGTAATGTAGCACAGATCACAATGTGTTTAGTAATCGCAATGTCTTTTACAAAGTATCTACCCTGGGGTTTCTTTTGTTTGTTTGTTTCTTTCTTTCTTTTATTCTATTTCTGTCTTTCAGCTTCCTTTTTCAGGCTTTCCTCTCCATTTCAAGCACTTCTTCACCTTCTTTTCACCTTTCCTGCATGATTCGGCCATTGGAATGGGCTGCCCAGAGAGGTGGTGGAGTCACCATCTCTGGAAGTGTTTAAATAAGACTGGATGAGGAACTTAGTGTCGTGGTTTAGCTGATTAGATGGTGTTGGGTGATAGGTTGGACTTGAGGATCTCTGAGGTCTTTTCCAACTTGTTTAATTCTGTGATTCTCATTCTGTGATTTATTGCATTAATAAATAGACAGCACAGTGTGTTTCTATATATATGGTATATACTACTTTTATACAGTCAAGCTATAGAGAAAAAAATGTGAAGGGGAGAATTTACCTAATAATCTGTAAGGGTTGAACAGTCAAACTGAAATTTGGATTTTGGTTGTTCAGAGTGTACTGTGAGGTTGATTAGAAGTGAACAAGTAAAAACATATGGGAGCAAAAGCAAGAGAAAAGAACGTCATATAGAACTCCACAAAATCAGTTTGGTTGAGATCTGCGAGCCAGTGAAGGTCTGATAGAATGGAATTAAATGTGGTTTTGTTGTTGTAGTTTAGGAACACTGCAATGGTATATTGAACAAGATGCAGATAATAAATAGATTTCTGCTAACAATCCATGGGAGGTGAATTACAATTTTGTGGTAGAAGTAGAACAAATGAACAAATTAAGAGTGTTTCGCCGTCAAGCACAAGGTGTGAATGTTTCAAAAATGAAAAATAAAATAACATAACAAAAAGTAGGTTGCTAGTGAAACTTAAAAAATAACATTTCTCAAAGTAGGTACTAAGGTCAAATGTCTGGAGAAAACATTGAGAATATTTCATTGCTAAGTAAAATATACACACATAAATACAGTAAATCATGAAATAAGAGAGCCTTCTGGAGAAGAACTTACCTATTAGATAAGAACATTATCTAATAGTGGAAGTATTGCTTTTGGAAGTATATGTCCTGAGTCTCTCTTACAAATGGCACCAAAAAAAAATCCAAACAGACAAAAAATATGCCATGTCAAATGCCTAGAGGTATCAAAAATTAATACTCGACTATAATAGTATTTTCTATGTTTTGTAAAATATTTGTTTTGGACTGCAATCTAGTTTTGGCCCAAAGATTTCATTTTCCACAGTGGAAAAGCAGAAATGATTCACCTGCAAAACACGTAGGTGAAAAGACCAAACCAGTAAGTAACAATAGTCTGGGCTTTAGGTTCAGTGCTTCCAAGGAAAAGCACCATGCATAAAAGCAAAATTCTTATCTTTTGGCTCTCAAACTAACATTCACTGCTAGTCTCATCAGTGTAGGAAGTTTATCATAGCAGTCTTCGAGGCACATTATTACACATAGTTTTTTTAGAATAGAAATTGATAATAAATTATGAAAGTGCATAAGTAATACAAGGCAGCTACAATTATACTGCAGCAAGTTTCAATCTTTGTGTTGGAGGGCATTATATAGAGATCATTAACTGTGAAGCACTGAACAATAAATATGGTTATTATCATAACAAAGACTAAAAGGTTTTTGACACACTATAGATTGTTACCCAGAAGAATGAAAAATTGCTGGGATTTATAGCTTTTAGGTATTTAATAAAAACATAGTCAGGAGATATATGTCATTCTGCTATCAGGAAATAATTGAATTGCCCTGATTGCCAGGAATTTGACACTGGTGGTAATTTTGATTTAAAAGCTAGTAGAGGGTACTTTTCACACCAAGAATCTGAACTGCAGATGGCATAGGCAATATGTAACTTCTTGCTGGGAATGCAGTCTCAAAAGCTCATGAAACAGGTATCAAAATGACAGTAAACTAGATGGGAAATGTTTATAATTCAAAGAATTTGCAGGCTTTTGGAGCAGGGAGATTCATAAATAGGAATATGGAAAGAAGTCGGTCTGACAAATTTGGAAAGTGGTCTGACAAAAACAAGATAATTAGAAGAGTTAACTGCACTTTCAAGTACTGTCATTGATTCAAGATGAGGCCAATAAAGTGACAGGAAAAGAAAAATGTGTTATTAAAAAAGTGTCTGATAGACTAATACATTATTTATGTAAAAACCATGAACAATGTAAGCTACTTTATAATGGGAATTCCACAGTGTTGTTTTATTCCAAAGCAAAGACTGTAATTTTAAATCTTGGAGCATAAATTTTAATTGGTTACCATAGATGAACAAATGATGTTTCATTTACGCCATTTGATTAGAAATGAAAGACATAAAGAAAGGGAAACCTTTTAAATATTGATGGCAGACTTCTGGATATGGTTTAGAGTGATGAATTTTGAAAATCTCGATAATATTTTTCTATTGATTAAAGTAAATTTTGATTCTATGACAACGAGCATAAAATCTATCTGCTATATAGTTCTAAGAAAAGGTGAATGCTAGTTTCTGTTATCCCTCTTTTTAACTGGTCTCTTCTACCAATGGATGTGGATTGATTTTTATTTCATACCCTCTTCTCCCAGGATGTTAGGACAGGCAAAGATCCAAGTCAGTGACTGACTTCTTTCACAGAAATCTGTGGTGTTACTGATTCCATAATGGAACCATTCCTATGTTCTCTTCTTTTGAGATTCATCACTCAGCTTTTCCCTAGAACCCTTCACATTATACACATCTACAAATGCTGTACTGTACACATCTCTTCACCAAGAAAACAAACAAACAAACCAGCTGCTTACTTCTTCTGTTCATGCATAAAATGTAATCTTTACAAACAAAATTCTCTCTATCTTCAATTATTGCAATCACTCTTAAAACTCAGATAGTAATGTTCCTTCGTCCAAAGCTCCAAAGGCTGTTTGTTATTACTTTTCATTAAAGATCAAAAACTTGCACTGTTACAAAATCACAGAATCACAGTTTGAACAGGACTTCTGGAGGTCATCTGGTCCAAGTTCCCTCCTCAAGCAGGGCCACCTCTTGCTGGTTGCCCAGGGCTGTGTCCAGATGAATTTGGAATGCTTCCAATGAGAGAAACTCCACAACCTGTGACAGTGTTCATCCACCCTCACAGGAAAAAGGGTTTTTTTTCCTATTCAGATGAACTGTTCCCTGGGCACCACTGAAAAGACCCTACTTCCAATCTTCTTTTCACCATTCCTTCAGGAATTTATATGCACTAATAAGACCTTTGCTAAGCCTTCTCTTCTCTAAGCTGAGCAGTCTCAGCTCTCTCAGCTTCAGTCCCTTAGACATTTTAGTGGTTCTTTTCTAAAGCCTGCTGAGTTTATTGATTTTTGTTTTGTAATGGGCATCCCAGAACTGGACACTCTGGGTAAGTCCTCACCATTGTTTGTTAGAGAAGGATAAGCTCCCTCAACCTGCTATCAATGCTCTTCCTAATGCAGCCCAGGATACCATCGGCATTCTTTCTGCAAGGGCATTTTGCTGGCTCGTGTTCAAACTGGTATCCATGAGGACCCCTAGGAGGTCCTTTTTTGTCAAGTTGATTTCCAGTTGGGTTGCCTCCAGCACATAGTGGTGAAATACATATCTGAATAAATGCCTAAATACTATCTAAATTGATATTTTTTTATACTTTTACATTTGTAAGCCATATGCCTCAGTTCTGTGTAATGACCCAGGTTCCACTCAGTAAGTGTTTTTTGTAGTATCTCATCCATGTCTTTTCCACAATAAACTTGAAGGGAGACATGAATGTGAATATTTTCTAAGCAGGATGTCTTTTGCACAACATTATTAATAAATATAAGAAGCTCAAAAATCATTTTTTCAAATTCATTATAGTGCCTCCAGTAACCTAAAATTTGCTTAGAAGGAAGTCTATTATTTAAGAGCTTGAAGGACACAAAGGAAAGGGAAAAAAATTCTAAAACTTTGCCTGCATTCTATATAATTTCTTACCATTCTCTACATAAAAATAAAAAAAGACTTTAAAACATTTATTATAGTTATTAAAGCTATCCTCAAAATAAACATGATGAAGATCAAAACATCTTGTGTTATATTTTTAATCAATGTAATTTCAAACCCTAATCTTAAACCTTGAAAATTGTATTCTTAGTAGAAATACCAATTGAATTTCAAATCTAGTTCACACTGTGCACTGAGTGTAGGGCAAAAAGCCAGAAATTTCTCAATTTTAATCTTGGCTCTTAAAATTACTTTCTGTATAGCTTTTGGCAAATCATTTAGAGTCTCTGTCTCAGTGGATTTATACTCTCCTACTACCTCACAAGTTTCTTCTCAGTATTAATCAGCCAACATCCATAGAATGTTTTAAGACTACAGAATACTTTATATTTCCATTACCTGGTAAAACCATAATTTAATTATATGATAGGATACTCAGCAGTAAAACTTACATTTCCAGATGTGAACCAAGGATGTACTCTTTTCACTATCAGGGAAATTAGCAAGTTAGTTGACAATTTCAGCTCTACAAAGAATATAAAAACCCTGCAAACACACTGCAGAAAATATCCCTTATCAGACTCAAAGATTTTGTTTTGCTCTTGGACAAACAAATGTCTGCTACTGGCATATGCCACGTCTGTGTGTGACACTGAAGAGATCAGTACTATCATTTAATTACTCTGGACCCATCATAGAAACTTCTCCAGATTTTGGGTTCTAAGTATGTCATATACTCTGTAACTAAGCGTATGACTTCTCTGTTGGTCTGTGACATACTTACTATTGTTTTTGCAGTGCTCAGTGCAAGTTTTTGCCTATTTCAAATGGCAGAGTCATATATACATATACTTTCTTTACTTTTTAGTATATAAGGTAGTGGACTTTTTAGGATATCAGGTAGTGATAGGACTAGGGGGAATGGAATAAAGCTGGAAGTGGGGAGATTCAGTCTGGACGTGAGGAGGAAGTTCTTCACCATGAGAGTGGTGAGAGCCTGGAATGGGTTGTCCAGGGAGGTGGTTGAGGCCACATCCCTGAAGGTGTTTAAGGCCAGGCTGGATGAGGCTCTAGCCAGCCTGATGTAGTGTGAGGTGACCCTGCCCATGGCAGGGGGATTGGAACTAGATGATCCTTGTGGTCCCTTCCAACACTGACTGATTTTATGATTCTACTTTTTGCCCTGATTTAAAACATGCAAATTCCTCTTCTTGAAAATAGCATTGACATCTGGAGTATTATTATGTTCAGGAAATCAAATACCATTTATTGCTAAAAAGAAACAAGAATTTAAAGGGCAAAATGCTGTACTGGGAAGCTGACCCATTTTTCCTCTGTTATTATTGTTGTTTAATGAATCCCTCTAAGAGCTTGATCTTAAACCATTGTAGTTAATGGAAATTTTACTATTAATGGCTATAGTAGAAACAGGTAAGTTTGAGGGAGCAGAATGCTGTTCTTTAAAATGCATTACTGAGTAAAGTTGACTCTAGAATTAGTTTGGTTTTGAGCAACAATACTTATTGTCATCTCCAATTACAACAGCACAACTATGCAGAAATCTAATGTTACCATCAGGAATAGCTAGGTTAGATTCACAGAGAGTTTGTGATCTACATTGGCAGCCATGATTTACTGAATTTTAAGTATAATCCTCTGCACCAAAAAAGCAGAAACAGATTCACACCCCTTGGTCCTCAAGACAGACCATCACTCGAACAATATAGCGGTTTTGGGACAATACTTTAGGGCAGGAGGAAGGCAGACATAAGTCAGGATAACACACTGAAAATTCTACCTCACAAAACAAAACAGCCAACCAACCAACCAAACAAACCCACCCAAAAAACCCAACCAACCAAAAAGCAAAACCAAAACAAACAAAACTCAGGAAGCACCATCTTCTTTCTGTCAGTGTGCCAAATTCTAGGTTTCTTGGAACTGTAAAATTTCTGTTTCTCAGTATCACAAAAATATTAGTTGGAAAATGACACGTGGAGGTCCTCTCTTGCTTAAAGGAGACCTATTGCACAATGGACCGGGTCAGCTAGAGCTTTGTCTAAAATGAGCTTTGAAAAACTCCAGGGACTGATTCCCTAGTCTGTCTGAACAACAGTTTCTAGGTCTTTATCATCTTGGTGGAGAGCTTTTTCATCATGTCCACTTGGAACCTCCTACGCAGTACTTTGTGGTATCTGCCTCTTGCCTACAACTACTGAGAAAATTTTTGCTTCATCATTGTTGCAACAGTTCTTCAGATAATTGTATCTCTCCTCCTCTCTGTCAGAGTGAATAAGACTCTCATCCTCTCATCCTGCCTTCATCAGACATATATTGTAGATTCTTGAACAGCTTAGCATCCCTCCATGGAATCCTTCCCAGTTTTCATCTCTCTTTAGCTGAAAGCCTACAACTGAATACATTTTCCTGTTCTAGTCTCATTAATGGTGACCAAAGAAGGATGGTAACAATTTAGGTCTGCTGGACACAACCCTCTTATACTATAACAATTTGTGATTTGTCTTATTCGCAATTAGAGCTCACTGTTGACTTATATTCAGGCTGGTACACACCAACACTGTCTCTCAGTACTGCCACCAGTAGTAGTACTCAGCTAATTGGTTCATAGCCTATTTCCAAAGCATGGTGCAAAACCTCCCCTGATTTCCCTTTTCAAACAGTACGAGGTTTCTGTTGTCTCAGATCTTAATTTTATAAAGGTCACTCTATTTTTCATGAGGAAAAACTGTTTTATGCCTTTCAAAATACATCCGGTTTAAGGACGACAGACTAAGCAGGGGAAGATAGGGAAGTTTTGCAGTTTAACATCACCTGGCTGAAAACAGCATTAGAGAGGGTAATAAATGCTCATTTTCAACAGACAAATATCACTTCTATTCTGCCGTTAAATTTTCCCCAGGTTTTCAGCTTTCTTTACTTAAAGCCTTTGAAGAGTGCTCAGTATGAGACCTTTGGAAAGTCCTATTATCACCTTCTGGAATTTTTAACTTCATTTTTTTTACTTTTAAGACTGACTGCAAAAGTGCTTACTCTCAGAGTCCAGTTGGGAGGTGTGAATCTGAGTAACTCAAACTGTTGCAGAGGGCATAGGAGATAAAGTGGTTGTAAAATCAGTGAAAATAAAAGGCAGTACATTTGTAAAGAATATAACTGGAGCAACTGACAATACAAGAAAGTATGGGAGAGTATTCTATTACAAAATAAAAAATGAAAGCCATTGAATCTAGGCTTTGTAATTCAGACTATTAAATGTTCAAAGGAAACAGAGAGTTTAAATGGAAATGAGGTGACTCAGAGTCTTTGACTTGATTTAAACTCAGACTGCTAAAGCTAGAGAGAAAAATAAGACCACATTTCAGTGAAAGGGAATATGCCAATTTGAAGCCAAGAACATTTAATAAAACTTCCTGAAAGAAAAATCAATCAGAATGAAGAAAAAACCCTCCCAAAGCTAATAAAAGCCAGAAACCCCAGTGTACGAAGCATTTTAACTGATCCTAAACTGATCAAAACGTTTGTGAATGAACAATAAGGATCAATCCCGAATGGGCAGGGAGACAGACTAGATAACCTAATAGGTCCTCTATTTCTTTAGCTTCTGTGAATTTACAGCAAATTAAATAAGCATTGGGATATGGGGCCAGCATTGAGAAAATAGACTGTGAGGGAATCAAGCTACTAACCTTGAAAAGAGAGAAAAACAGAGGAAAGAATGTTCTAGCAAGTATGTAAATATAAAGTTTTGACAACTAATGTGTGCCAAGCTCATTACAGGAGAAAATAACATTGAATAGTCATATCAGGCATGAGTAGAGATGGGATAAGGCTTTCCAAAAGCTCTGCACTTTCACTAGAAAACAGGGATACCACTTAGGGAATTTGTATGGAATGAAGGAGGGAATTAGACTAGATAACATTACTTTATGGGAAGTAGAGCTTAAAAAAAGGGTTTTTTTGTTTGTTTCATGTGAAAATTAATTCTATGGTGTACTGTTATTTAAATTAATCACTCCTTTGAGGTATCCTGACAGAAAAGATTTTATGGGATCATTGTCATCAGGTAAAAAGAACACTGTGTACTATTTTATTAAAAACAGATTTAAGCCCAAAGCTCTGAAAAGTATTTAAGAAACGGTAGGAGAGAAAAGAATTAAAAAGGAAAGATTAAACTTTACAAAATCATTTTCTCTCCTCCAGGCATCAAGAAGGGAGAATGACTGCAATTTCTGATTATGTAAGTTCAGAATGGTCTGAATGCAGTAATTTCGCTAACGATTCAGACCTAATAGCTTTTCAGTCCTGGAATCCTGTTCTACTAGTTTAGATACGATGTTTAAAACAAAATAAATTCCTCAAGTTGTGAGGTTCAGAATGCACAGAAGATTCTCCACAATGATTAGATGTACACAATCAATTAATTTCCAACAATTAATTATGGATTTTAATCATAAATGTAGGTAATGGTTTTTTTCCTCAACTGATCTTTTATTATCTTTTTTATTGGGGTGTGGGCTGTACAGAAGGTTGTGTTGTTTTGCTGTTTGTTTTTTTATTTGGTTTTGGTTGGTTAGTTTTGGTCCCTTTTTGATTGATTGATTGTGTGTTTGTTTGGAGGAGGGGAAGAATAGGAGGAGGGTGGGGAGTGGGGAGTGGAGGAGTGTGTTCTTCATTTTCTGGTTATATTTTGCCCAGAGTAAGTAGTACTGCAAAACAGTCATTAACATAGGGCTGTCAGGGTTTCCCCACATGCACTGGCCAATACACTACTTTAGCTTTAAAACTCATAATCTGTTTCAGCAGTTCCATATAATATAGAATATTAAAAAGAAATCTTAGGAAATATTGACACTTTGTATGCTACCTTGGTAAACAAGAGATACGAGTTCTACAGAGCACATCTAATTTTTTTTTTAATAATCCAGACAAAATATTCATAAAAGTAGTGTAGTGACTGCAAAAGAAGTACTTCTATCAAATCTATTTGGGATTCAGTACCCTTGCCCTACTCATAACCAACAAAGAACATATTTAAAATTTCAGCTACATGTTTTGATGTTGTGTCATGGTTTGCTGCACATTTGATAGGATGAACCTCAGTCAGGTTATTAAATGTCATATGTCATAGATGTGAAGGCATCAGAAAAACAAGCTCTGAACCTGCTTTCTCCAAAATACATAATCCACTCAAGAAAGTATGTGGAATCAGCCATAAGCAGTTTATGTCCATGAGAAACACCAATGTATGGACAGGCACTGTAGAAAGTCTGAAACATTTGGCAAGATTTACACAGAAATGTAAATTGTGAATAACTGGGCATTCAAAATTGCACCACTGAAACTTTCTTATACATAGTTCTGAAATTGGATTTCAGAACTATGTATAAGATGATTCCTATAATGTATATTATGATTCCTATTCTGTTCTGCTTCTTATTTGCAAGACAATCTATCACTCACAGTCATTTAGGACAAAGTAAGGTCCTGTTAACAATAAAGAGATACAGCATTAAGTGGAACAGCAGGAATTTCCTATTTGGACTTGTCTCTTAAATGAGACTTCCAGCAAACATCAATGCAGCCTGGCAGCACAGGACAACACAGTTGCTGAGCTACACAATGAGAAGACTGTGCTCAGATAGTTAATTGAAAAGTGGTTTATATGTTTATATTATCTTATTGCAAAAATGGCGCTTATGAACTTATGTGTACACAGAAGAAACATTCAGTAAATCTGCTCATTTATAGACCTTCAGTTCAGAGTAACATTCTAGCAGCTGCTGTTCTATGCAACTTTTTGCTTGCTTTCCTTTGTAATGACATCATATATTCTTAAATTACAGTATCTGTTTCTCATATGAGAGCTCTACTTCTTCCTCACACAGATGATTAATACAGAACTTAGGGGTTTTTATGTCCAAATTCATGGCAGATGTGTCGTTGTTTCAACTGCAGTGACAAAAATAAAACAATCTAAACTGCTCTAATTTCTTCAGTCTCTCCCTTTTGTCACTACACTTCAGAAGTGAATTTACAAAGCACTGCAGTGCATTTTTAATGTGCATTTCAAATTCTGTGAAGTTGTTCAGCTAAAGCCTTTCCAGATTGTTTTAAGAGTGACTGTGTCATCTCAAAATATATGTGGAAGTCTAACCTTTTCTGCCAATACTATCTTGTAGAACTTGTAACAATGGGGATTGCCATCCCAGAATTCTCCAATTTACATCCAGCAATTAAAACACATGCTCTAATTTTCACCTATGTTCCATAAGGGTGTTGATTTAAATTAATATAATCATCCCAAAAAGCACCTGAAACACAATTCACTTCATTAGCTTGATTTATTTTAGTGCTGTAACCATGTATAAAATGGAGAATAAAGTCCAGTTAAAAACTTGATGGTACAAAATCACCCTTTTTCTAAGGGCAGGCTGCATAGAACAATTCCCTGACAATTAGCAAAACATAGACAATCTGATGTGTTTCTTCATTATATTTTTACAGTGATTCCTAGCAATAAGTTTATATGAGACCCCCTCAACATAAAAACTCCTGTGTACCAGTAACATTTACAGCATAGTAGCTCTGCCTTTCTTTGCACAAAGAATTTCTGCTGAGGACTGGAAAGAAATTAGATGAAAACAGTGAGGATCACAAGTACCTCTACAGTTCCCTGAAAATTCAGAGCACCTGTATGCAGTTTATGTGTATACTCAGGAACTGATCTACTGCAGGGATTTATAATAGTACTACCCTGCACCTTCAGCATCTATGTAACTGTGAAAATGACTAGATGATCAGAGATGTTATCTTCAACTGCTAAGTTAATTCATGTAAATTTTATTCTTTGTATTCTTACCATTTTCTCCTTTTTATCTAAAAAGTAAAACCTAGCAAGTTCTGTAGTATAGTAAAGGGACTTTCAAAGACTTTTATTCTGTAGCTGATACCCCTTCATAACTGACTCCTCAAATCACTGTTCTGCATAATTATCTCTTAAAATTAATTTGTTACTGGTTCAAAACTTAGTGTTTTTAAATTGTATTCTCATAATTCTTGTATTATACTGTATAATGAAATAGTATTTATTCTTTGGTTTAGTCTTATGTCTGATTATTGGTATTCTTTATCTCCATTGTGTATGTCAACATCCTTCTCAATATCCGTGTGAGTATAATACAAATATTTGAAACACATACCAAGCAAAATTGGTTTTGAGGTATGAAATTGTGTCTCTGTTCTAGAATGCAGTGGGAGCTGATCCAGAATAAAATGGGGGGGGGGGGGCATTGGAAGAAGAAATACTGAATCATTAGACTAGAAATCCAGAACATGTTCCTTCTGTCAGGCAAATAAATTATTTCCCTCCTACAAAAAAGCCCACTTAGTATTTAAATGTGGGAGTATTATTTAAAAAATAGCACAAATTACTAACTTTAAAGATTTTAGCAAAATTTGTATAGGATTCAGCATGAGAGATGTTTTTTAGCACAATTTTTTTTCCTGATATAGTAATTTAAAGGTATATAAAGTAACAATTGAAGTTCTGATTTTTTTTTTATCAGACTGTAACTAACCTGTAGTGTAAAATAGCAAAACAAGCTGTAAAGTAGTGAGCAGTTGGATCTAGTCAGATATTTTTAACATTAAGTAAAACACATTACTGTTAAAAGTGGAATATAAAAGGTTTTAAACTTTTTCATGCAAGTTAACACCTCCCTCAGCATAGACCTGTAAAAGCAGAGCCATCAGTGTTAAACTTAGACAAACTATTAGTGGGCTAGAGGAAACTGTTTGCTGCTGTACTCACTAAGCAGGTACACAGTGGCAGGAAAGCCCTATATGCCTTTAAATTTGAGCCTCTTGCATTTACCTGATTTATGCATTCATCACTTTGCTGTGTCACCCTGTCCTTCATTAGCTCGTGTCATCAATAGATTAAATACAATTATTTGACTATGAATAAATTGGGTGTTAACCTACTCCCACCGTGAAATACTCTGGAAAAGTTGTCACAGAAAGTAATCCCTAATGTGACCTTAAGCTCTTCCTTCTTGTTAATTTTAATTAACTAACATGCCAATCAGATTTTCAGCACATTTTTTTCCTTTTTTTTTTTTCCCTGCCATTATCACTGGTTTTTTAGATCTTTATTTTAATCTATGTATTAGTACCTTTGCCCAGTTGCCTCTGTGTGTGTATAGATGTGCATTTTCATATCAGGTTACTCAGGCAATCTGCAAAATTGTGAAAGATCAACAATGCCATCTGCAGGTACAAGGTAATTCCTGATCTGGAGACACACTTGCTTAGCTTTTGCACTTCCCTTTACTCTGAACAGGCTGTTTCTTCTACAATGAAGCCAACTGATGATCACACCTCGATATGTTTTGGTCAGACCAAAACCGTGAAGGTCTGTCTTGCCAGACAGGTCGTATATATAAAGATTTTGACTTGGATTCATTTATTATTGACTTGCATAAAAGACTGTATGTTTCTTTGAGCCTTGTTCAAGCTGCTCAAAAGTATACAACCTGCAAAGTGGAAGAGGGAAGAGTGTTAAAGAATATCTTTCAGCTTCCTAGTATTTTTGACTTTCCAGCAAGTTCATGAAGAGAGCCCAGATTGCTTTTCTCATATCTGTCACTGTCTCTATTTTGAAGTGGAACTAGGAGCAAAACCTGGAAGGATACATATGCTATAGTTGCTTTATGGGTTTTGTTGTTGGTTTTTTTTTTTTTTTTTTTCCTTTTTTTTTTTTTTTTTTTTTGCCCCCTGATTTCTGTTCTGTGCAGAATTTCAAGCATGGGGGAGTGAGATATAAATCTCACAGGAAACGACAAAGTAATGTAGCAGACTGAGTGGACTACTGGTAATGAACAATTCAGACTGATTCATCATTTTTTGTTCCAATGTGCTCAGTAAGTTAATCTTTCCCTCCCTATTGAAGACAAAGAAACTTTGCAACAAAGTGAAATTTAAAATTGAGGGGAAATGTGTACACTGGTCATATAAATGACAAGCTTCTTATCGCCATCCTGTAAAATGAGAGTAAGTCCTATTATCAGTAAAGTCAAATAAATTCATCAGTTTAATTTAAAACAAGAAACAACCAAAAAAACTTTACTTTTTTTTTTTTTTCCATCTAGGTCAGCATGTTATTAGAATGAAGCAAAAAAATGCTTGATCCCAAACCAGAAACTTCTGAATGTTCTTCTGTTTCTTTGAATCAGTGGCCCTGGGCAAAAGCAAAGGTTTTTGTGCTCATTCTCTGCATCTGCAAAATTAGAATACTAATGCTTGCTTCTCACAAGGGAATAGTGAGCTTTTAATTAGATAATGCTAGTAAACTCTTCGGAGTCTGTAAGTAGCAAAAAAAAAAAAATTCTTAAATCAGTACTCCGTTATAAGTATACTTCTTAGAGTATGTAAAATGAATTGTCCTTTAGAAAGGTTCTAAGATCAAGTACTTCTGTGAGTGAAAGTAAGTTAACCTTCTTCAGTAATCCAAATAACCTGAAAGGTCTGGCCAAGAAAGGAGACATCAGTTTAATCCATTCAGGGATCAATGTGTTATGGATTCAATAAAGACAATCTGATGTTTTCAAAAGAGCTGACTTTCCCCCGCCTAATTTATTAATATTAAATAGAAATTCTGAATGGATTTATTTCAAGTTCCTCCAAAAATTTAACTTTGCATAACTTCCTAAAATTTATACATTTAGAATTTGTAATAACGGACATTTTGGTTAACACCAATTTTAAACAGAAGAGAGAGATGTTACTTGCATGTTTTTTATGATAAGCATTATAGATGTGTCAGATAAGTATAGCAAAACATGCAGAAATCCATAAGCTGCTTTTTCTTACTTGAAGAAATTTCATCAGTGTTTTTAAACATTCAGAATGCATTTCTTAGCTAATAATGAATTTAAATAAATGTACCCTTATTCTCAATTTGGTGTCTGCATTTTTAGAGGTCACCACCCACAGCTGATGGCTAGATGGACTTGTAATCAACTTTGTCCCACAGCATGTCAGAGAATTATTTTTTATGCCATCATCTCTTCTGTATTTTTGTTCCCCATGCACCCTAGTTTTCTGTATTTAGTGAATTTAACTTGACATTCATGCTGAAGTAGATTTTACAGGTGTTCAGCAAACTGGCTGTATGATAGCAATTTTGTTGGTTCTGTATGCATTAAATGTGAGATTCAGTGTTGCACCTCTTACAGGCATAAACAAACAAGCAGATGCAGGAGAGGAATGAAAGGGCTGATTACCTGAAAGTATTTTTGAGACTACCAGAAACAAACTGCTATGAAGGACAACTAGCACTACAATGTCTTTTCTGATTTATTCCCTGTGTCAAAGGGTTATTTTAGTAACACAGTTAAGATAGTTTAAAACTGTGTTTGTGACCTTCATATAAAGGCTCTTGATCAGGAAAGCTAAAAAGATGTTAGCACTTCCAAATGAATTGTTTGCAGTGCTACCATTTAGATAAAACACAAGTGCAACAGGTGGGTTTTCAAGTGCTTATCAACATTTCCCTGAGCTGATTCTAATTTTGCCCTTCTTATAATAATTCTCTCCTCTCCAAACAATACCATTTATTTGGTATCACGTGGAATATTGCCCTCAATATTGCTGAATGCCTCAACCACCTACATGAGAGATCAGTGCCACAGTAAGGTACCTTTCATTTTCCTAAGAAAGAAAATATAAATAAAAAATCAGATTTCAGTGTTTGGGAAAGTGTTTTTGGCTATTCAGCTGGGTATACTCTGAAGGCTATCTGTGAAGGAGTACTTCATGAAAAAGAAGTTTCTTTGAACTCAGTATATTCCACTTAATAACTCAGCTTTGGCTCACTTCAGTAAAATATTGACTAATTTAATTTTCCAACCATTCAGTTTCATATTAACAAGAAATTCTCACGGTCACTATTGTCATACAGAAGACTATTATTCCATGGTTAGATTTGAGAAATAAAGGGTTTATTCATTTGTAATGTGACTTCAAAATTCTCCTTAAATCTTAACCCTTTTATAGTTCTTCTAGATGTATAATTCTCCATTTGGACAGAAATTGTGAGAGATCAAACAAGGTTTGCCTCAGTAACTGTCTTAACCTACTTAGCTGACAGTTAGAAAGAAAAACATTCCACATATAGCTTTTTTCACTTTAAGAGATGTATGGGTTATTATTAGTGTCATTGTTATTAACTACAGCAGTTAGATACTATCATTATTTTACTATCTTGTCATCTTTTTGGATTTATACCTATTAAGCTTCATTGACTCCTTCCTCCCTCCACTGCAACATTCTAAAGGCAAAAATGAATTCACCAAAATTCTGTGTTAATAATCCAGGACTTTATCGCTTAAAATAGCATTGCAGAAAGTCTCATTATCTTCTACATACTAATCCATCATACTGCCAATCTTCCTGAATCAGTCTGAAAAAGGATAAGTTCTATCATTTTTTTTTCAAAGTAGATTTCAAGTTGTTAAAAAAAAAGGTATGGTTTCTCACACAGATTTTACTTTTTATTCCAGGTATCTTCATATTGCCTTTGTCTCCAATGGACTGAGATCTGCCAAACCGAATTGGCTTGAGGGGATTGGTGATAATAGAGCACTACTTGTTATAGAAAACATGTTACCAGATCTGCAGCAGTAGAAAACAGTCAGGACACTTCTATCTTTTTGTCTGCTTGTTTAATTTTATTTGTCAATGATGTTATCATTATTACAAAATAGTCTTAATATTCCCTTCTTCTGTATACTTTTTTTTCAGACTTGTACCAGTTGCAGACTCTGCTTTTATGCACATCCTGAGAAGAAACCGCAAGTCTACATAAATAAACATACCGTTTCTCATTTGATATCATATTAGTGATTAAACTAATTGAATATGTGTGTGTGTTGGGGGGGGTGGGAACACATTATCTGAGTCTTCTGTTCTTGCTATAACTTGTTTGTCATACAAAAGACTTCATTTCTTGTTAACTCCATGAAGCACAATTTAAGACACCACAGAAATGTAATTCACAGGGAATAACCCATGAAGCAGAGCTAGTGCTCCGCAGAATTGTTATCTAAAGGAAAGATGGGAAGCTTATAAGAGTTACTTTTACTCTTTATTTCTATTTTGTTTTATTTATCTGGTGTCATGAAATAGCTGTGGAAAGGGAGGGACATTTTTCAGCAGTGCTTCCCCATTCCTTTTTCAACTAGTGAAAACCATTTTCTTTTTCACTGAAACTGCTTTGCACTTTGCAGAGATGAAATGTGTGAATCACAGCACATGAAGGAGATGCTGATTAAAGCATAAATTTTGCTTGCTGTAACATTTATTTTTCCTTGCAGACTGGTTCTTATCTTTATCATAGTCAAATTCTGACTCATACTGGGAAAATCTTGGAAGAAAAGTGTGTATGTGTGGGTGTCTTAACATCTGGAGTACAGTGCATAATAAACCATCATTTCAAAAGGCAAAGAAATTAGCTTTTGTCCATCAAGGATCAAATCTATAGAACTCTTTCATGAAACTCAAACTGACCATATTATATCTTTGCAAAGGCAAAATCCTGACATTTCCAAAGCATAATTGACCTGTGCAAGACCAAAAATTCTAAGGATGTCCCTGATATATTGATTTTACTGTGAATACACAGGATGATTACCATGTCAGTATGGTTTGATAAGATTCACCAGAGTTTGTAAATATGATAAAAAAATTGTTCTATGCACAGGCTGTACCTCACTGTCTATGATTTCTGGGCTTTGGTCTTTCAGCTATGTAGAAATCTCATAGTATTGTCCAAAGTGGTAGTATTGGCCAGTGTGTAAAAAACATTAAAAATATTCATTTAATCAGCTTCTTCCTTGGGGCAAAAGAGAGAGAGTGTGAGGATAGGGAAACTGATTTCCTTAAATAATTCCACGTATTTGCTTTCCTAAAATAAGTGCTGTTAGGAATTCATAGATCGTGCATGGATTTTGACATCTGAGCTAATACCTCAGGCTACTTCTGCAGCAACTGGAAGAAACAGGTACCTCTGGAGCATAATATGTTCAATTTTAAAGCAGACATCTAAAATACATTGGTTGACTGTGAAAAAAAAAAAGGAAAAAATATAAGGCAAATTTACTTCTGACTGTAAAATATTATGTGTATACATCTGGCAGAGATTCCTACATTACAATGTCTACAGATAGATAAGAAGCATTTACTGATTGTTCTTAGTCTTCAAAGCCTTATAAGCACCTTACAGTTTTTGTACACTCATGCAGCCTGTTGTCTAAAATGATAAATGTTAGTGTTCATGCTCATTATAATTAGGAAACACGCTGGGTAATTTTCCAAAGTCAAAACCTGTTACAGATTCAGTCATCAAATTAAGGTAACATGGAATACAGGTACCCATATGAGATGCATATTTTCCTTTTTTTTTTTTTTTTTAGAAGAAGAATAACAATAAATAGGAGATCAAGCATCAAAACAGATTTTAATGTTTCAGTGTTTTGTATGCTGTAATGAGTTATATTGTTTCAAGTATCTACTTTCATCATATAATGATGAATTTTCAGTCCTTGTGAAGCAGGTATTTTGTATATTAATAAAACACTTTGTTTTAATATAAATCATATTTCTCAGATGGGTATCTATGAATTAATTTAATCCTTTGCTTATAAGATACTTGATGTATTCCTACTTTAGTACAATAGGCAAAAAACTATTTTTTTCTGAAGCAGTCAATTTGCTTCTTGTTAAAGCTATCAAGATAATCAATCCAGCAGCCTCACAAGGGCATTTTGGAACTGAACATCAGCTTGTCACTTTTAAATTTGAGGTCAGGTTTTACCCTGGACCACAGGCAACCACACTTTCATCAGTGAGTTTACATTTATGCCCTCAGCAGCAGGGACTGCAAGAACATTTGATTTTATAAAGGTCATGGTCTAAATCCAACAATGAATTTCAGATTTTGGAACTCTTGATGGTGCAGAGTCAAAAAGTTAACCATTGTCACCCTGACTTTCTAATTTATTCTGCTGAATGTAGATCCAGAGGTTCAAGGTCGGTATGATGCAGCTAATTTAGTGTTTTAGGTAAGGTGTCTCTGCTTTGGACACACCTACTCAAATTTCTCCTGTTTCAAAGAGCAAAGATAGTGAAAGAGAAATAGAGTGTGAGCAACCTCATGTTGCCCTGAAAAACACATGAGGTACAATCAGTTGTAGTGAGCAGATAACCTTGCTTGATGATCTCTTGATGTTCAGGAGATAATATATGAGACAGGTAGTTGAGATTGTACAGGGAATAGCTTAGAGTAAATGGTATATAATATATGGCATTACCATTCCACATAGATGTAATTAACTTCAGCAGTGACAGGATATTTTGATCCAAATAATTTCATCCTAATATACAGAAATACAAGTTTTGAGCTTCTTCAACATCATGTAATAAGAACTGTGGAAAAAAGGCAGATGGGAAATAAGCTCTCCACGATGCACCATTCTGCAGTCTGTATCTTACATGGAAAAGCAGTAAAGCTCTTCTTGAGACATTCTTACTTTAAAGGAGGCATCAGTTTTATAAAGAAATGTCAGTGAAAGCAGGTACATTATTCTATTCTATCTTTTTTTCCCCCAAAATAGAATATTATATTTTGAAAGGTGGACAAAAGGGAGGAGATTTAGAAAAGTTTAAATAGCTTGCCAAAGTTAGTAATTTAAATCAATCTCCTGAATTCATGGAGATAAACTGCATTTCAAAGATCTGATTGAAGTGGGTGGGGATGAAAACCTTTGTGTGACCTGTAAATGTTATCACAAACAGTAAGAGCATTTGACAAATGGTCTAATTACTACAGTGTAGATCAACACATTTTTTTCTGTAATAAAGTGTCTTTTCCTAGAAACCATATGGATTTATACTCTTCCAAATTTATATAAAATCTCAGACACATGCTAACCTTGTTTTAGTCTGAAAGAAGGTGAAATGTTTCACAAGACAAATATCCTTTTTTTTTTTTTACATTTGCAAAGGTCACAAATTATTTTCAAGGGTTCAGACATTTATAGTTTCTTGTCTTTTTTGGACAGCTGTCGTTTAAAGACAAGTTTAGCTTCCCTTCCATCAAAAAAGGCACACAAGACAATCAATATCAAAACCCAGTCTGTTACAAAAAAGGCATATAGAAAAACCTAATGACAACCTTTCTCAGGTGACAATTTGTACAACAATGTTCCCACTATAGGCTACTGTATGTAAAGCAGAAAAAGAAAACACACTTTTAGAACAAGCTATTTCAATAATAAAAAAAAAAACCTCTGCTAGGAGTTTTTACTTTTGTCATTTCAATCCTCATGCCATTTAGCAACAGCTAGGGAATTTGCTAATACACCATTATTGGAACTGTGCACTGATGAAGACTCCTGTATGAAGCTGTGGAAAGACAGTCTATGTGTCAGGTTTTTGGTCTATCAGTATTTTTTAAATCCAAAATATTTTTTTCTTTCACATGAAGTTCAAATGAACTAATAAAATCAGGTTGTGTCAATTATCCTTGTGAGTGTCTGATCAGATTTTTCTGAAATGTAATTATTTACTGGATAATTTATTGTCAAAAATCTTAAATTAATATTATAAAGCAATTATTTTATTTTATTTTATTTTATTTTATTTTATTCCAGAACAAAGGAATTTATATATCTACTGTCAAAACTTTCTAATTAAACTGACAATGAAATTCTCATCTTATTTGGAAAATGAATTGTTCATTATCAGATAAGATTGTATAGACTGAAATTCTTCAGCTGTGCCCATTACTGCTGCCTCTTTTGTTTCCTTTGTTTCTAGACTCAAATTCCAGTATAGCTATACTTTAAAGCATATTGCAAATGCTTTGTTATTACCAAAATATCTAATGTTACATGCTCTGAAGCTGCCTCTCTTCACTATCAAACTTTCTGTCTATTGTGTAGTCCCACAGCACAGAAAGTAGCTGATTTTCTCCAGTAATACAATGTGACATCTCCTTGAAAATTATGCTTTGCATTTCAAGAAATTACCTTAGATTTCAAACTTCTCTGTGCTTTATCCATAAAGCAAACTTGCTCATCCATTTATGTTTATTCACAAATTAAGTAGGATTTCGCTTATAACCTGGAGTCTCCTGTTCAAACACCATCTAAAACACATAAATTTATCATTCTCTGAAGGGTGTCTTTTGCACTGGAAAAGAATAGTAATAAATATTTGTCACCCCATTTATTTTGGAAAACATTAAAATGTAATTGTTCTATAAATGTCTGTAAACTAAATTAATATAGTTTGCATTTATACAAGGATTTATATTTTCACACCAAACAAAACACAACACATCTAATTTTTATTATTTTTTAATAATACAAACATATGTATGCACATACATATGTACAGAGAGGACAGGACTATATGAAAAGAGTATATAGCATATTTTATCTTTCTTTTTTTTTTTTTGAAGTACAGTGATGGAAAGATATAGACATAGTACAGCTTGATTTTTACTTAATTGTTTCCTGAACATAGTTAAATAAATATTTTTGTAGTCCTAGAGTTTGTTAAGAAACTAGAGGTCAAGTAAGGCTCATAAAAATTATTTTAGGGAATATTTAGTGTTTACTTAACTTTAGCATTTAGCTAAAACTGAAAATATCATTGAATAAACGAAGAAATCACAGAATTATATGTTTCACTAAATTATCCATAGGGGCTACAATATTTTTAGGAAATGCCTGAAACTTAAAAATTATCTTCAATTGATTTGGGGTTTTAAATTCATATCATGGCAAGACATTTGCCTTGTTATAATTACATTATGAACTGCATCTGGATTATATTCTCTTTCTTTACTTTTCATTATTCTCTTGCACAGGACCTCTAGCTTTATGTAGCTTCATGACAAATCCGAGGCCAAATTTACATTAAAAGAGCTTCACTGAAAGGCTACATATCTGTGTAATATTTCACCATCTATCTTTTGAATCTTTTTGAAGAATGGTAGTGAAGCATGGCAAACAGACAAGATGTATCTCAGGCATTTGTTTTCAAATCTGAATTTCAATAGAAATTCAAAAGAACAACACCCACCTGGAAGACAGGATATCTGCAAAAAGATTTACTACCTAATATTTCAAAAAATATAAGCAGCATAATGAGTGGCTTAAAAAACATTTTTAAAGTTCAGAGTATCCAAGCATTTGGGTTTATAAAAGGATTTTAACTGGGATGACTATTTTTAGGGCTCCATCCTTTCAAATTTTCCTTCAAATGGCTCAACATTATAAATTGCAGTAATCCAATAGTTACACTGTGAGCTATTGGCTACTCTCATGTCTAAAAATTAGAATCTTCCCACACATGCTTCTCAAGAATGTATATATTGTATTTTTGAATGCCTACACATCACTTAGAAAATTTTGAATAGCTAAGCAAGTAAATTGCAACAAATAATTTACTGGTTAAATCCTGGTTTATTTCCATTCCTTCACAGACAAATCAGTTAATAGTCTTCCTCGACTTAGATCTTAGTCCAGTACAGTAGTCAGAAGCATTCATATGAGAAGAAAAAAGGAAATAAACAGAAAAACATTTTTGACAACATTCACTTGGTAGAGACAGGTGAATGTTTTCCAAACTTACAAAATTCACAAAAACTTTGTCATAAAACATCAAAGGAAAGATTCAGAGTGTTTCACTTTCAGAACTAATTTTCAGTTCTTAGATCAGGTTAATCATATTTGCATTACAGCTTTTGTTCAAAATATAATTATTAATTTCTGTGTATTTTCATCCTAAAATCTCTCATTTGTTAAAGATTAAATGTGAAATGAACAATAGTACTGCAGCTTTTTTTGTTACAGACTGAAAAACTAATGTTTCTGACAACAGTCCTAAATATTAACTTGCAAATCCACCAGCAATGATTTCCAGCAATGTTTGACTAAGAGATAGTTTTATGATTCATTATTAACCAACTTTCTGCATACTGGACACGAGCTTTCATTATGAAAGTAATTTTTATTTGTGTCAATAGCAGTCAAAAATCAAGGTTACACCTCCTCCAGACTGTAGGGTGACCTCTTGCAAATCATGTTACTTCTTCATACCACATCTCATCTCTAAAAGTACTATAATAATAATCCCTTTCCTTTGAGAAATGCTATATATTGCTTTGGGCTCTTGTTTGGCATCTTCACTGCTACAAAATTCAGTTACAAGTTTCTACAAAGGAAATTCCAGTATTTTTAAAAACACCAAATTTCAGTAGTTTCTGAACATGTTAAGATACACAGAAATGAATATCTTAAATAACATTGTGAAACAAAATTCAAAATTTGTTTTCAAATCAGGTTTGCATAAATTCTGTTCATACAGAGACAAATCAGCATCCAAGCAGAAATAATTTCAGAAGAAATATAAGTATAAAAACATTAAAAAGAGTAATGTAAGATCAGTTCATGTATTTACTTGCACAAGTTTCTTATTAAATAAATGCTACTTCAGGTCAATTGTACACACCCCTTAAGTTTTTCGCTCTGGTTTAGTTTACTTTTTATTTCTTTTATACCTGCAGCTTTGATGATTTTTTTTTTATACTCCCCCCACTTAGGAATGTTAGCAGTAACTTATTCCAGTATTTCAAAGTGCAAAAAAGGTAGGAGACTTTGGTAACTGTGGACAGATTCCAGGTCTAATGTGACCTTGTATCTTTTTAACAGTTCAGAAGTGTGGCAGCTGGAACTGCAGGACATGATGGGCCCTATGGGTGGTACCTGACTGGTGATAGTCCTTGATATAGCACAGGAGGACACAATAAGGCTATAAGAAGCTCAGAAATCTCACTAAAATCGAGGGAGAAAAAGAGGAATGTTCTGATCCATCTAGACAAATGACTTGCCAGTGCATGTAATTAAGTAACTTTCTTATTTTTATTGCTTCACTCTTAAAAACTATTTCATCAATTTGCTCCTAATGTTCTTATTGGAATATATTATACTATTTCAGTCTTTTAATGGTCATAAATCTTCTGATTTAAAATCTAAATTAAATTGCATCCGTTTTAAGCTCTGGTTTTCTTTTGTTTGTTGGCCCTTTCCCTTTTTTATTTTGGGCTCATACCACATCTTTTCTCTAACTTTTATCTGACATTGACTGCTGTGATAAACTTTTTGAGAGTGGTAATACATTCTCTCAGTCTATGGTTTGCCAAGCTCTCTTGTTCTATTCAGGAAGTTAGCCTGCCCTTTTTGTTCATTGTAACAACATTTCTGTAGATGTGCTGTGCACTGACTTCATAATAGCAATGTTTGAACAAATTCTTACAAATTATTACAGAATATCCTAGGCTTTGCAAAACGGTATCAAAATTAGATTAAAATATCTTGTCTGATATACTATAGATTCATAATTACCTATTTCGGGTCCATTTTGAGTACTGTGTCCAGTTCTGAGCCCCTCAGTTGAAGAAAGATGTTGAGTTGCTTGAATGTGTCCAGAGAAGGGCAACAAAGCTGGTGAGGGGTCTGGAGCACAAGCCCTATGAGGAGCAACTGAGGGAGCTGGGGGTGTTTAGCCTGGAGAAGAGAAGGTTCAGAGGAGATCTTACTGATGTCTACAACTACCTGAAGGGAGGCTGTAGCCAGGTGGGGGTTTGGTCTCTTCTCCCAGGAAACCAGTCACAGAAGGAGAGGACACAGTCTCAAGCTGTGCCAGGGGAGGTTTAGGTTGGACGTTAAGAAGAAATTCTTCACTGAAAGAGTGATTGTCCATTGGAGTGGGCTGTCCAGGGAGGTGGTGGAGTCACCGTCCCTGGAAGTGTTTAAAATAAGACTGGATGAGGCACTTAGGCCCATGGTTTAGTTGATTAGGAGGTGTTGGGTGATAGGTTGGACTAGATGATCTTGAAGGTCTTTTGTAGCCTGGAAAATTCTGTGATTCATATTGTTGGTTCAAACTGACAATGTAACTGGCAAATACAACCATCTTCTATTCCTTTGCTTTGTCCGTGTGTGGAAATATTTGCACTTCTTTATATTCCTTTTCATCTACCTTAGTGATAGCTTGGTAATACGAAACAGACAGCAACAGCTACCCAAAACCGTGCATTTATTTTAACCAAAATTACTCAGCAGTCCTTCCAACTCAAAAAAGTTTGGATGTCAGTCAGGAAAACATTACTATACATTCAATTAAGCTTTAACTTTAAGCTTTAAGGAATATACTTTCTTGAAAGATGAACCAAAATGTTCATGGACTCACTCATAGAGGGGAAGCCTCCCATCCAAGGGCACCCAACAAAATACACTCACCAAGTGGGTGGTGAGGATTCACTTAGTCTGTGGAGGTATACTTAGATGGTATCCCATTCTAAGGGGAAAGGATTTGACTATAAGGCCACTTGCTGCACAGAGACCAACTCAGAATGGCTCTGTAGCAGGACTCCATTTTTACCCCAAACCTAAGGATTGATAGAGTCAGTTCTAACTAGGGCCAAGCCAACAGAACAGCACATAAACAAGGTAAGAGCCTGGCCCCAGATGCACCAGTTAATGGCTGCAAGGTGCCATTATCAGCCTTTAGTAAGCCTCAGCCCTTTGTCAGGTGACTGCCAAGCTTTTGCATTTCTGTCAGGGGAGTTTATACCTGCCACACATATGTATGTATATGTATACTCACACAAAACAAGTTATGGGCTACAGGGTGGAAAAGGATAAATTAATAAACATATTATTCAAACTAGAGATAGACAAGATATCAACATCTTTTGTGAGCGTTGCCATATCAGTCATTCCAATCTTGCTCTGTGGTAATGGTGTCTTTGTGTCATCAGGGCATTTCATTAACTTTTTTTTTTTAATTCACCAGTTTCTAAAGAGAATTCAGTAAAAGTGCAGATCTAATTCACACTTAAGTAACCTCACCTAATCTTTTCCTCCAACCCTTTCATCCTCTGGCTTACACTAAGCACCATCATTTTCAGGGACATTAAAACTGTATATAATTTTATCAGAAGCACCTTTGTTAAACATCCCTATTCTAGGGGGAAAAAAATCATATCAAGAAAATGTTTTGGTTTAGATTGGCATGAACTAATTGGTCAGGGCATTCCCCAGGCTGTAGGATGAAGAAATTGAGCAGCCCTGTGGAGAAAGACTTGGGAGTACTGGTGGATGAAATTCTGGACATGAGATGACAATGTGCTTTACAGCCCAGAAGGCAAATCATATCCTGGGCAACATCAAAACAAGCATGTTCAGTAGATCAAGGAAAGTGATTCTGCTCCTCTACTCCCCCTGCTGTGGTGAGCCTTCACCTGGAGTACTGTGTCCAGTTTTGGAGTCTTCAGCACAGGAAAGACATGCACTTGTTGAGTGGGTCCAGAGGAGGATCAAAAAAATGATCAGAGATATGGAACACCTCTCCTACAAAGAAAGGCTGAGAGTTTGGCTTGTTCAGATTGGAGAAGAGAAGGCTCTGGGAACATCTTACTGCAGTCTTTCTATATTCACCTTCCCCTTCCCTTCCCCTTCCTTTTCATTCCCTTTCCCTTCTCTTTCCCTCTCCTTTTTATGAAAGCTTTGTCCCTTAGAGTACTGTTTTAAATGTATAATAATTTCATTGTGCAGATAATCATTTATATTGGAGCACTAAGAAGTACAAGCCATAAAATGATACATGAGACATTCTTTTTCTTTTGACTCCAATTATGAACTAATTATTCTGAAAATTGTGTCTTATTCAGTTAACAAGAAAATTAAATCTGAGGATTTCATGAAGCATTGACCGATCAGCTTTTTGTTTCCTTCAGACAGTCACTGCTTGCATGCAGTGAGGCTTTCTTGAGTGGGAAAAAAAGAAAGATTACAAAAGAAAATGCCCTGATATGGAGAATCTTTTTTCCAATGAAAGACTGGTAATGCTTTTTTTGGTAAGAGATAGATAAGACAAATCATGTTTTGTACAGTTGCAAGAGGGAAGGAAAAATGGCTTAAAGTGATAGAATAGGATGGAGAAAGGAAGCAGTCCTGATTGATTACAACAAAGTGTAGTGAAAAATGCAACAAAGAGAAATCTATGAAGAGCAGAGAATAACTGCATGATAAAAGAAGTTACTGTGATGGAGACAGTACAATTTCAAGAACACATTTTAATTGTATGATTTTTACAACTTAGAAAGGCAGCCAAAACAACATGCTCTTGGACAGAGTTCAGAAAGCAGAAGTGAAATAACTCTAATGATAAATACTAGAATATGTTGAGAAGGAAACTGTGATTATTGCAAGCATTTAACAATCATAACTGAGACAAAAAAATAATCACAAAATCATTTAATTGTAAAAACAAAACAAAGCAAAAACCAACCAAAAAACAACCAAATAAAAAAGCCCAAACAAGCAAACACAAAAAACCCCAACCAAACCCAAAAAAACTCTATATAATATTTCCTGTCCTTTTTCTGAGAATGCATTTTCTTTACTCAGACTTTCCTTTTCCTGCAAATGATAAAACAAGAAGAGCAAAGTGAAAGATCAGTTGATGTAACTTTTGAGAAGAGCTAAATGTTATTAGATTTGGAAAAAATGAAAG
Organism: Indicator maculatus; assembly: GCA_013399975.1. Taxonomy (NCBI): domain Eukaryota; kingdom Metazoa; phylum Chordata; class Aves; order Piciformes; family Indicatoridae; genus Indicator; species Indicator maculatus. The sequence continues at coordinate 528,418 of VXBD01006886.1, forward strand.
TCAGACATAACCACAGAGAAGCAGGATGTTCTCATCTTGTATTGCTGATTGAAAGATAACAAAACTAGTCCTTCTGTTTTACAAATACACTAAAGAAATTAAAATAGATCTGTGGTCTCCCCTGCTGCATAGCCTTTTCCATAGGTTCTTTTTATAAGAGTAGGTATTCTGTATCTGTACTATATATGAGTTTTTATGCACGTATTAATTCTTCTTGCTCCTTGCCTGAGCTGGATAACGTTCCTGGAGTAAAAGGGAAAAAAAAATTCTGGAAGTTCATGAAAAAGAATGTGACCAGTATGTCTGTCACCTTTGACCAACCATGTACCAGCAATAATGCTGAACACAAGACCCAAAAATGTGAGCTGGGAGACAGGTGCGCAATACCAAAACCCAGAACGAAACAAATTGTACTGGGAGCTATACACAGCACCTTGGCCATAAATCAAATACTCCAGGATTACAGGTTGAAAATAACGATGGGGGAGAAAAAAAAACCTTGAAAATAAGTTTTATGCATTTTTTAAAAATACATTATTGTAAATTCAAGGAAAAGAGCAAGCATCTTCACACATAATGTAAAGAAGCTCCTGGAAACTAAAATGAGAAGAAAGAAAGAAAAGAGAGTATAATAAAGCAAGAAGCTCAAATGAAGTAAAGGCTTCCAAAACTTCTCTATGGAGAAGCATAATTTTATGAGATTCACCGAAAGTCGTTGTGTGAATGCATTCATTGCTTTAACACAGTCTGCTGTAAACAAGTCTGACTCTCATGATTGAGAGTGAGTGAAAAAAAAAGAAACAAAGACCACAAAACCAAAACCTGTTATGGTTAGACCAAATCTCTGAACCACTATTGTAATCTACCCCTCCCACCCCACCTGCTCCTGTGTAGGACAAGCAGAAAAGAATCCAGAAGGCAGATAATATAACAGAAAGCCCTTGAGAGTATAAATAAGGGGGGGAAAAATCCACAACCAAAAAACAAGCAATAAATTTAATGAAATAATGCAAAATAATGCAAAGAAAATCCCAGCATATGTAGTAGGCAGGGGAACAGTCAAAACTCAAACTGCGCGCCACTAGCAAATCGAGAGAAAAGGGGAAGTGCCTCAGCCCTAAAGCAGGAAAAAGCCACAAAATACTGGAATAGGAAACTTTACAAGCTATAGGAAGAATTCCAAGACCCATTAAATCCTTTTTTCTTTTGCAGTAAGCATGATATCAATGTGGTATCAAATAACTCATTAACTCTCTTCCCCTCCAGCTTGCTTAGCAACACCAGTCCCAGCTTCCACTGCACCACTGTGGGGAGAGGTAGTCCCTCCTGCTCCTGTCCCCCCATGCCTTCTCAGAAAACCAGCCATCTAAAAACAACACATTATCCACTCCTTATTCTATACCATCTACATCATACCCAACAGCAACTGCCATCATACAACATACATCATTCACTGTTCTCACAGAAAATGAGATCAACTTGAGGTACACAACTGACTTCTCCATCCTTCTGTCCACGAGATTAACCCAGGTCCCTGAGCAAAAATAACCCCATGGATGAGTTTAGCTTTTGCCTGAAGCAGGACTATCCCTAAGATATTCTTCGTGTGCACCATGGGAACTCTATCACATTCTACAGTGTGTGGCAGTTTGGACTGGTTAGGGCCAACTTGATTAGTAGATCCTCTGGTTTTAACCAGGCAAGTGACTTGTGCTAGATGTGTATCCCAATTTTTCAAAGTCCTTTCACCCTTTGCTCTCAGGGTGGTTTTTAGCAGGCTGTTGTAATGTTTGACCTTCACAGCAGCTGGTGTGTGATAGGGGATGTGATATACCCACTCAATTCCATGATCCTTGACCCAGGTGTCTATAAAACTGTTTCAAAAATTATTCCCATTATCTGACTCAATTCTTTCTGGAGTGTCATGTCACCAGAGGACTTGTTTTTCAAGGCCCAGGATGGTGTTCTTAGCAGCAGTGTGGGGCACTGAATATGTTTCCAGCCATTTAGTGGTTGCTTCCACCCTTGTACACACGTAGTTTTTGCCTTGGTGGGTTTGTGGCAGTATAATGTAATCAACCTGCCAGGTTTCTAAGTATTTATGTTTCACCCATCACCCACCATACCAGAGGCTTTACCCACTTGGCCTGTTAGATTGTAGCACATATTTCACGTCCAGGGATAACCTGTGCAATAGTGTCCATGATTAAGTCCACCCCTAGATCTCGAGTTCATCTGTATGTTGAATCTTTCCTTGATGGCCTGAGGTATCATGGGCCCACTGAGCTGTAAGGCCCACCTTTACATTGCTAATCCAGACCTACCTGGGCTACTTCAACCTTAGCAGCTTAATATACTAGCTGACTGTTTTGATGTTCTTCAGTGGCTTGACTCTTGAGTACCTGGACGTCCGCATGACGTATATTAACCACCAAGTTCTCTACCCAAGATGCAATATCTTCCCATAATTCTGCAGACCCAGATGAGTTCACCTCTCTGCTGAAAGGTGTTTCCTTCCATTGCTGTAGCCACCCCCACAAAGCATTTTTCACCATCTATGAGTTTGTATAGAGATAGAGAATTGGCCATTTTTCTTACTCAGCAATCTCTAAAGATGGCGTTCACCTTTGCAAACTGACTCACAGAATCACAGCACTGTTAGGGTTGGAAGGGACCTCAAGGATCACCTGGTTCAAATCCCCCTGCCATGGGCACAGACACCTCGCACTAGATCAGGTTTCTCTGAGCCACATCCAGCCCACCCTTTAAAACCTCCAGTGATGAGTCTTCTACCACCTCCCTGGGCAACCTGTTCCAGTGTCTCACCACCCTCATAGTGAAGAATTTCTTCCTAACATCCAATATAAATCTACACATTTCTAGTTTTGTTCCCTTTCTCCTAGTCCTATCATTACCTGACACCCTAAAAAGTCCCTCACCAGGTTTCTTATAGGCTCCCTTCAGACACTGGAAGGCCACAATAAGGTCTCCTCAGAGCCTTCTCTTCTCCAAACTGAATAACTTCAACTGTCTCAGCTTGTCCTTATAGAATAGGTGCTCCAGTCCCCTGATCATCCTCATGGACCTTCTCTGGACACATTCCAGCATGTCCACATCTTTCTTGTAGTAGGGGCTCCAGGACTGGATGCAGTACTCCAGGTGGGGTCTCACAAGATCAGTGTAGGGTGGGAGAATCACCTCTCTCAATTTAATTCACCTCCTCCCTCAGCAGCTTCTTCAACCTGACGTGTGGGAATCCACACAGAAGTTTTCCACCTTCAGTCCTTTCCCACAATGGGAAAGGATCCATCAGTGAACACAACATATGGTTTTTCATTATCTCGTAATTTCTTTTATGGTGGAGCCTCCACAGCATACGTTGCCTCCTCTTCCTTTGGTGACATTCCAAAATCTCTGCCTTCTAGACAATGACTTCTAAGATTCCCCAACCATTAGGGTTCCCTATTTGAGCCCATTTTGTTGTAAGTGCAATCCACTTACTCCAAGTGGCATCAATTGCACAGTGGGTAGAGAAGATTCTTCCTTTGAATATGTAGCCCAGCACCAGCAGTTGGTGCTGGAAACCACAGGAGGAGCTGTGGTTTAGTACTGATCACCTCCAAGGCAGCTCAAACTCCTTCATACACTGCCAGTATCTCTTTTTTTGGTTGGAGTGGAGTTGGCCTCAACTCCTTTATAGCTTTGACTCCAGAATCCTAGGGGTCGACCTCAGATCTCCCTGTATGTTTTTTACCAAAGGTTCCATTTAGGAGTGTTCTTCTCAGCTGCAGTACAGAGCACGTTGGTAATATATTGCCCTGTATGGACTGGCCCAAGAGCTACTGTTCAAAAGCCTGTCACTGCTCAGGGCCCCGTTGAAAATTACTTTTCTTCTGAGTGTCTTTGTAGATAGGGCTCACAATAAGACTGTAGTCTGGGATATGCATCTGTCAGAAACCCACATCACCCAAGAAAGCCTGGGTTTCCTTCTTATTAGTGGGTGGAGACACAGCTGAAATGTTGTTAATGACATCCACTGGAATCTAGTGATGCTTGTCTTGCAATTTATCCCTAGAACCAGACCCTGGTAGCCTGAACTTATTCTGCCTTCAGAACAATCTCAGTTTTCTTCCCCTTCTCATAAACTTTTGCTGTGTTGCCCCATACAATGGTGTCATCAATGTACTGTCTGGAACTCTTCTCTGTTCCAGTACAGTCTAGATCCATGGCAAATGGTGGGGTGGTGTTTCACCCCTGAGGCAATCGATTCCAAGGGTACTGGACATCTCTCAAAGTGAAAGCAAACTATGGCTTACATTCAGGTGATGGTGGAATGGAGAAGAACACATTAACAATGTCAGTTGTGGCACACCACTTGGCTGCCTTTCACTCCAGCTGGTATTGGAGCTCCAGCGTATCTGGCACAGCAGAACTCACAAAAGGGATGATCTTTTATTGGTAAATTAAATTATTTAGGGTTTTCTATTTCCAAAAGTATAATGATAAATAACTACTGTGTTGTAAAAAGGTGTTGTTTTTTTTTTTTTTCCAACCAATGCAGGAGGTTGAAGTAGGTTCACAGAATTAGAAAAGGGCATCTGTTCTCATTCACCTGTTTATGATATTTGTGCTGTGCAGATAACCCTAATGAGATATGTTTCTCAATCTATTTCTATGAGAATCTCATTGCTTTTTCTGTGGAACATTCCTGATTGCTATGCATTGTTATTATTAGATTAAACCCACTTCATTGCATTTTATTTACAGACTCTTTAGAACTGTGGATTCTGAAGCATGGCAGAATTTATCTTGTGACATAGTCTCAACATACACTGATTCCTTTTTTCTCCCTCTGAGTTTTGGTAGGGTTAAAATCATTTGACACCTTATAGAATGCATTCCTGTAAACTCCTTGTTGTAATAGTAAATCCTATAGTCCTTATAGGCAAGCAATCAGCCCCAAGAACAGTGGAAATCTTTGGACTCTCTTCTAGGGCTTTAGTTGGAGGGAGAAGAATCATCTTCTGGGACTTCAATATGTATTTCCAGTGGAACAAGGACCAAAGAAGATTTGTCTGCTCAGGTCCACAGAACGATGCAGAGATAAATGACAATGAAATATAGTAAATTCTCTTTAATGCCAACATGTATGTCTGCCATTTAACAAAAAAAAAAAAAAAAAAAAAAAAAAACCCAACAAAAGTCCATCATAGCTATCACACTTGTTGTCACTTTCACATTTATTGCCCTGTCACTGAAACACCTCTAAAATGTGGAACAGATTATATAACTGTACATAAAACACATTCCATTGCAAAAGTTGTTCTATTCATACTGAAATGTTTCCCAGAGGCAAAAGTTATTTAGTGAAAGTACTTGTCCTTTAATGTGGTTGACTCATTTTCTTAGCTGAGCTCTAGTGGCCATCTAGCAAAAGAATCTAGTACCTCTATATATCTTTTTCTATCCACTAAAAAACATCTAGACATACGTAAGAGTCCTCCCCTCCCTGCCTCTTAAACTTCTAAGTTCCTTTTCTTAGAAACTGTTGTGTTAAATATGAGAAAGTGACTTCTTTTTACTAATTTCTAAGAGAGTGAAGCAAAATATGACTGTCAGGTGGGTTTGAGGCTATGCCTTTAATTTCACAGAGTTCAAGCAAAAAAGTAAAAGAATGTAAATATATCATAATTGGATGTAAGAAAGAAAAATAATGATTATTCAAACACTTCCATTAGAGAAATAGAAACCTTTAAGATTCAGTTCTCAGAACAAAGTTGTCTGTATGGTGGTTTTTCTGCTGGTCAGTCCAGCAGGGTGCTTCTGCGTTTCTCTTCTGGCTTTGCCTCGGGGATAACACCCCTGCACACTGACCTTGGCTGAGTTATAACAACCTCTCTGCTTCTTGTCTTTTCTTCCCTTTCCCAGGGGTGTCTGGAGAAGGCAGGGAAGGCAGAGGGACAGCTTTCCTGGTTTTGACCAGGAGGGTTTTGTGCTGCTTCTGTTAGTTTTACAGATCTGTAAATACTGTATATTTTGTATATATTCATTGCATTCCATTGTAGACTGTAGTTTTTGCTTGCAAATACAGCCTCATTTGCTTCCGATCTGAGCTAGTCTGGTGTTGTTAATGTGTGTGGGGGGAAATTTCAACCCAGCACAGACTGCTATTCAAAAATAAACTGTTATGCAACTGCTAACTGCAATTAAATCCCAAATGGCCTCTAATAAGACTTTTCAAAAAGGCCATGACTGTCAGTGCTTCCTCAGCTGCAGAAGCACCTCTCAGATGGGAACTCTACCTGTATGAATGTTATGTTATTGCTGGTTATTGGTGATCCACTGATAGGTCTCTGGCCTGATACAGTTTTACTAAGTGGAGGACTGCAGTGATTATTACATTTGTAATAAAGGTGTCTTACCCCACCCCTTACCCCACCAGGATTAAGACCTGAATACTTAAGGATTTCAAAGAAATTAACCTGCTGTTTCAAAGTACTATATTTCTCCCTTCACTGTAATGCAAGTCAGATTCCAAGACCTTAAAGATACAACTCTTATAACACTGTACAAAATTTGCTACTATATACAGAAGGGAAAGAAGCAGATTTTGAAAGATAATAGATCTTAAAATGTTCCAAAGTGCTAAGCCCTCCCAGTTTCAAATGAGAACAGTAGCGTTTGTGGCTTCTGTGCGCTCCAGACTCTTTGCTTTCTTAGGTCAAGCCTCCAAAAAACCAAAACATCTCTTCCTTGCCAATTTTTTTATCTCGCATTGCATACAACAAAACAAGAACAGACATGGAGTTCTCTGGTTTTAACTCTGTATGGAGACCTTTTTTTGAGTGACAAGGGCAATGTGTTAATGAGGAGGAAATTAAAATGAACAAACTGAGGAAGTGAACTGCTTGTTTTCCTTCTCTAATACAACTGGCTATTAATAAGAGACAATTAGTAAATGAATTCTTACAATCTTCTTCCACAATCAGCAACAAATATAAAAAGTGGAGAGACACTGAAGCTAATAATAGCAATTGGTGCATAAATAACTGCATAATTCTAGATTAAATCACAGAAGAAAGCATCCACCTTACACTCAAGAAGGATAGAACTTATTCCAGGACAGCATCAAAGACAGTTCAGAAGTTTCATTTTGCGCTTTCCTGCAGTGGACTTTGTATAATGTGTAGCTGTACACACTGCAGACTTCTATTCCTCAGCATTTCAAGGTAATAGAGAAAAAATATGTACTTCCTGAACATAATTCATTTCATGTCAAAATAGGCATCTAAAGCAGATAAAATGTAACTACAAGTGAAAGTCTCCACCGAGAAACACCATCAAAAGGAACATACAGTGACTAGCTCAGATAGATAGAAATGTTTACAGTGCGAATGTTTAAAAGTAAGTGATAAGAATTCCTTCTCTAGGGTTTGGGTAAGTGATAGCCAGGTTTCAAAACAAATGAGAAATCTACCAATTTCCTGTTCTAGATATCATCTAAATCTTTGTAGTGTCTGTTAATAATACATGCAGACTTCCTCAGAAACCATGCTGCCACACTACAGATGGCACAAAACCAGTTGCTGAAATTTCATTTTGTCTTGTTCCGTATAGAATACAGATTGAACATTACATTGAGTATCAGGGTTATTTAATGCAGAGGAAAATACAGATGCAGATATTATCCACCTTTTTTACAAAGTTCATATCACAAAGCATAGAAAAAATCTATTGATTACATAAATGCTTATAATCTGGTTTTGAAGACAAATGAAACAATGCATTTTTCCATGAATAAAAAATATTCAGCCTGAGGCAGGAAAATCACTTGTAAAATTTTCTCCCAAATTTCTTCTATATTTCTCAAAATTATAGCAGATGAAAAATTGCTGATGAAATTTGAGCGATAGACTACATTTAACTAAGCTGATCTCTTCTTCTAGCAAACCAAATGAAATGTCACTTGGAGAACATAGGACAGGTAGCAAGAGAGAAGATGAGAAGCAAAGAAACAAGCAGCAGCAGCAGCAGTTGCTATGCCCCAAACTGCAATTCTCACTATAGTTGCAGTATCTTTCCAAATAATTCTCTTAATAAACTTCCTCCTCCTAGGAGCACCAGAATTTTCTCATTATTTATTACCTAGTGCAGCAGATCTTATGAAGCATTACTTTAATATCCAGTATTAGGGTTTCTTTACAGAGATCTGTCCAGTGAAAAACAACCAAATACTCTGTTTCTAGGAATCTCTAGGTGCATTTGTAAGATCAGTGAAATTAGCTTCTACCGCTGAAAAATGGATCCTTAGATGATCTGTCATGTTCTGTCTCATACATCTTAATGATACTCATTTGACCAGAAAAAAAAATCTGTCCTTTCTTATCTCATTTTGAAGGAGGGTCTAAGTTTCAAACAGATGTTGTGATAAAATGTCAGTCATCACTATGGTTGCTTGTAGCAAATGAAGTCTGCACACCTTCAAAAAGCAGAGGTACTCTGCAAAGCAGCACACCGATGTAAGTATAATATATGTTTTGAAACTGCCAAAGAGAGGGAAAAGACACAAGCAGAGCAGAATTACCTCTAAATTAAATCCATGGAGAATCAGAAAACATAAAATATAAATGACCTTCTGTGCTGAAACCCTTCTGACTATGCACGTGTAGCTTTTCAATGAAAATAACTATCTAGCATTCTGTGGAGTCTGAGTGAGTCAGCAAATGGCACAATACTTCGGAGGAACAGGGGAAAAAAAAACCAAAACAATTTAAAAAATCCCATAATTTTCCACAAACTGAAATCAGATAATGAAAGAACTATTTTCCCTAAAACTATGCAAAACATGTCTCCTATAAGAAACAGTTTATTATCTTTAAAAAAAAAAAAATAAATGTCAGCAGGGCTCAAGAAGGAAACAGTTCTGAAAACGAACAATGCAGCTGGACAGTCATAGCCCCAGGCATGATTTCTTTGTTTTGTTTTCACTGAATTGTAAGCTACTACTAATTCTTCATAACTTATTACAGTTTTCTTTTTCTCTGGAACAATATTGATTGACTTGTTTTCACTTCGGACTGCATTTTTCTCTGTGCTGTTTTGTACACTTTTACAAATGTGCCTTCATGACAGCCTTAAGGCTGGGGTGATGTATGTGGACCAAACTGGAGACCACCAGTGTTAAAAACTCCATCTAAAAATCCATGACTTTGTGGCTGAGGACCTTAACTGCGCATTCTCTGGATCAGAAGAAATGGGAACCTAGAATATGTATTCTTTCTTGTGGGTTTTTTGTGGTTTTGTTTTATTTTGTTTTTTAACTCCAAAGTCTTTTCTGTAAAGTTTGTAGAAGATGCATTTTCTGGAGCAGCTTATGAATGGCGGTAGAAAATGACAAGGTCTGAAAAAAAAAAAAACCCTCACATTGGGATATTACTCTCTTTACCTGAGAGAAATCTTTAGGTCTCAGACTAAATCTAAATTACTAATTTAAAAATGCATTAGAACAATGTCAATTTTACTATGTGGCCGGAAACCTAGTGTGTATTCCAGGTTAAAGCTACTTTTCTAGAGTGTGAAATCTAATTCAACCTGAAATCACAGCTATGTGTGCGTTGATTTGGGACAAGGATGGATGTCTGATGAGGTAAAGCCCATTATGTTGGAAAATTGTTTAAGGCTTTCACAATTCATATTACCTGTAGGCAGAGATCTCTCCTGAACCAGCTCCAGACATTCTTTCAAGGTGGTGACAGACAGTGACCAATGTATTGTCATGGAAGAGTAGTATCATTTCTTGGATTGCAGTTAAACAACAATGCTGACCTTGCTTCTTGCCTCTAGATTTTTTTTTCTTGCTTTCCTTGGGGGGGGGGTTCCCTTGGGGGGATGGTTTCTTGATTTTGTTTTTGGTTTGGTTGGCTTTGATGTGGGGTTTTTTAGTAGTTTTGTTTGGTTGCTTGTTTGTATTTTTAAATTAAAAACCAAAGCTAAGACAGTAACAAAATAACAACAAAAAAGAAACAAAACAAAACAAACAAAAGAACCCACAAACCAAACCAAACAAAAAAACAAACAAGCATGTATCCACATTGCAGTGATGCTTGGACAGCAGACATACTTCATCTGATACCAGAAGATCCGTGGTGGCATCCACACTTCACTGGATTCAGACAGCATGGTTTGCCTTACAGCCTAAATAATTAGCCAGGATATCCAGTGAATAAAGTCAGCTGTGTCAGAGTTCTCTTTGAATCCTGGATTGGGGATATCTGCACAAGTATTACATAACCATGCACTCGGATTTTCTGCTCTGGAAATGGACCAGTTCTATACATACTGGAATGTACTTGCCTAAAAGGTTTTTTTGTTCCTGTATTTTCTTTGCTTTCTAGTTTGATAGGGGAAAAAAGAAAAATTCCTTATTTCACCTTCTTCTATTTTTATATAGGAGCATGTGTGATTATGTGAGGTTATCTCATAACATAGTATGCATAGATTATGCTATTGTTCTTATGAGGTGTGTATATATACATATACATACACAAAAAAAAGTTCATTTTCTAAATTAGTTGTATAAACTGTTGAGTGTTTGTGTAACTAATTAATCATTTATGTCTCTTATGTTCTTCTGTACCAATTTATCATTGTTTTACAGAAAAATTCCACTGTGCTAAAACGCCATGCTTCAACACGCATGGATATATAATATACAATATTAATTTATTTGCAGGAGAAACTTTCCAGCGCTATTTCTATGGCTAGAGGAAATAAAAAGGGAAAACATGAAATATAAAGAATCAAAGACAAATATTTTGTACCAGGTATAAAGGAGTGAAGGAACTTACAACACTTGACAATTCATCACTAACAGCACTGTAAAGCACATAGATGTTGAAGGTTAGTGTACATCATCCTGACAGACAGAAGATCAGATAGATAGAAAGATGGTCACATAGAGAGACAATGTGCAAACACAAGGTAGTGTTTCTCTAGAATGAAGCCTACATTTATTAGTTGTTGGCAGTTTCTAGCTGACAGATTTTGACAATGCATACATATATGAATGCATATTCATGCACATATTCAGAGTTCTTTCATCAGGTCTGACAAGAAGCAACAAAATTCAAATTAAATACCAGTTACAGTTGCTCTGAGAATAATATAATTATGGTAATCAATCAGAGCAGTTGAAAGAAAAGGATAGTTATCATCCATGGAGAAAGAGGTGACAGCAGGACGTGACCAGCTGTTAACCTCTGCAGAAGAGAGAAGTGTATCTTTAATAATTCCCATTACACTTAGGATAACTGTAATAGGAAAGGTCAACTAAGACTTTTCAGGGATGCTGAATAAAAAAGTCCTCTCTTTCTTTCTTGATACATCAGTAGTCTCATAAAGAACTTTATTCTTGCTTACTACCCTTGCTGTTCTCATATTGTTAGGTTATAGCAGCTGAATCATTACTACTTCTAGCTATGTCTTTATCAATACATGATAAAATTAAAATTCTTCCTCTATAGAGAAAATGATCAATATATTTAAAAGCTATACCCTCAACACTACAGAAAAGGTAGCAGAAAAAGGGAATGGCCCTTGAAGCCAAACAACTTAAAAAGGAGGAAAAGATTCTTGTCCCTCCCAGTTTTTATTGATACCTCTCTGGCCAGAGAGAAGGCTGAAGAAGCAAGTGTGTGTTTGTGCATGAAGTCCTGAAAATGTTCCCTATGCCTCCACATCCACCACTATCCTCAGCTAGGTTTCAGGCCTGCTGCCACAGCAGCCCTCTCCACGACCCTAACAGGACTAGAAATTATCTTGTTTCTCTGCAACACTCTGGGCATGTCAGGCCATTCACATCCAGATCTTGTCCAACAGCTGAAGAAAGCAGAGAAAGAGCAGCAGAGAAAAAGAAGAGCAGAGATTTTTTTGTGTGACATTTTTATGAGTAACTTAAGTAATTTTGCAGAGTGAAAGACAGTTGAGAAGGGCAGTGTAGATGGGAGGGAATTTAATAAAGATTTATTTTTAAAAAAAGGAACTATTTTTCAAAAACCTTTGTTGTTTTCTGATTCAATTGTGTCATCATAAAATATCTGTCTGTTCATTTTTTTTTAATTTGTTACATGCTAGGCATTTTCAAAGAAAATTCTTCCTTCAAAAGTGGAATTATTTGTTAGATTATCCTGTAAGATATTAATTTACCTTTTCCTCACAAAACAAGTAATATCTGTTAAACTAGCAGATTTCTAAGAGGACAGAGCTAAATTTATGTCTCTTCCTTTAATGACTGTCACACATGTTCCCTGGATTGAAAAAAAAAACAGGGCAAAGCTTTATTATCTGTTGCCTGTGCAGTTGAAGGCAACTTTTCAGTTCAATACTGCTTAAGTAGTAGAACACAACAGTACCAACAAATTCATCCTCCCAGGTTACTTTTACTAAAATAAATTTTAAAATTAATTCTATAACCTTTTTGTGTTTACAACTAAATTAATTTACAAGCAAACTTGCTATACTTAGTTTAATATATCACTAAGTATGAGAAATGTGGAAAAATTTAGCCCATTGAATTTGTCTCAATCTGTTATAATTGAGCACTAAATTTTTTAGCCAGTTGGGGAACACATAACTGAACAAAATATAATTCTAATATAATACGTGTGGTAGACTGCAGCCTCTTTAAAAAAAACAAATTAGTCTGGCATTCATAATACAATATGAATACTTGGGTATAATCAACACAGCTTCACTAAGGGCAAATCCTGCCTGACAAACCTAGTGGCCTCCTGTGACAAGGTGATGAGGGGTGAGCAAGTGACATCATTTACCTGGACCTGACCAAAACCTTTGACACCATCCCACATGACATCCTGGTCTCCAAACTGGTAAAATATGGGTTTGATGGATGGACCACTCGGTGAATAAAGAACTGGCTTGGTGGCAGCACCAGAGAGTGGCTGTCAATGGGTCCATGACCAAGTGGAGGCCAGTGACAAGTGGAGTCCCTCAGGGATCAATACTAGGACCAGTATTGTTCAGCTGGGTTGGGGCAATCTTAAGCATTGATACAGGCTGGGCAGTCACTGGCTTGAGAGAAGCCCTGAAGAAAAGGACTTGGGGGTGTTGGTGGACAGGAAGCTCAACACGAGCCACCAGTGTGCACTTGCAGCCCAGGCAGCCAATTGTGTCCTTGGCTGTATCAAGAGAAGCATAGCCAGCAGGTTCAGAGGGTGATTCTCCCCCTCTACTCCACTCTGGTGAAATCCTGCCCTGAGTACTGCATCCAGTTCTGGAGCCCCTATTACAAGAAAGATATGGCTGTGATGGAATGTCCCCAGAGAAGGGCCACAAGGATGATCAGAGGGCTGGAGCACCTCTCATAGGAAGACAGATTGACAGAGTTGGGGTTATTCAGTATGGAGAAGGCTCTGAGGAGACCTTATTGTGGCCTTCCAGTGTCTGAAGGGGTCCTATAAGAAAGCTGGTGAGAAATTTTTTAGGATGTTGTGTAGTGATAAGACTAGGGGAAATGGAGAAAAACTAGAAGTGGGTAGATTCAGATTGGATGTTAGGAAAAAGTTCTTTACCATGAGGGTGGTGAGACACTGGAACAGGTTGCCCAGGGAGGTGGTAGAAGCCCCATCCCTGGTAGTTTTTAAGGCCAGGCTGGATGTGGCTCTGAGCAACCTGATCTAGTGTGAGTAGGATCCCTGCCCATGGTGGCGGTGTTGGAACTGGATGATCTTTGAGGTCCCTGCCAATCCTTGCAATTTTGCAATTCTGTAACACTTATTTCTCACAAAATGTCTAACATATGCATTTATTGAGTATTTACAGACTGAGTACATGAAACAGAGCCTGGTACACATTTAACTGATATTTTGATTTAAAGTTTTTTTTAAACACATAGCCAAGAATTTTTAAATTTATTCATAATATTAAACTGCTAGGCTTCTATTAAGGGATTTAATTTGGGCAGCTAATTGACTTTCTAAAGAGCCAGACACAGCTACAAGATCAGTGAATGAGAAATCCTCGGTTGCCAGTCCTTTCAAAGGCATGTGTGCATTGTTTACTTCCAAAATGAGGTTTAAGTTGGGTACATATATTTGATTGAAGGACTTAATCTACCTTGCCAGAAGAATTTATAGCTTTACATGAATGTGCACACTAATATGTGAGGGGAAAAAAACCTCACCATATATATGAAGAAAAATAAATCTCATAGGAATTGAAATTATTTAAAAGAAGACTTAGTAGAAAACAACACAGAGTTCCAAATGATAAATTGAAAAATGTGAATGGAAAAATGCATGAATTACACAGTTTATTCTGAGTGAATGTGAACAAAATCTCTGTACGACACCATATCATCATCTGCTCTTTGTCGGACTCAATTCTCACAGAAAAGAAAAATGGCATAAACATATCTTATAGCAGTTTTAAGAAGAATTTTTGAGAACTAATTCATTGTGAGAACTAATTCATACTTCATCTGTCAAACAGATAGATAGATTTGCTCCTGTATGTTTTCTGTAAGAAACTATTGCAACTCACTGTAGCAGTCTTGAGGCTGTCAGGACTTTAAGTCTGTTGCTTCAGAAACTTTCAGAGTTAGAAAGAAGCATACCTTTCCCAGTTATAAAAAATGGTGCTGCATTAGACTGCAATAACTTTTGTGGTCTTTGTATTACCATACTTTCATATTTCATTTTGTTAGGTGTAGGAAAAAAATAAAAAAATTAAACTGGAAAATACTAGATTTAGAGCAAGAATTGAAACTGCTTAAGCAGAATTTAGCATAAATGTCACATCTGAACCCAAGGTTTTGCTGCCGTCAGTAGAGAGGATCTTACAAGGTACACACAGCTCACTCGTTTTAAACATGTTCTCCAGGATTATATAAATTGTAGCAGGTATGGTGAAAGCAAAAAAGTGATAGAAATGGTAGCAAAGCTATGAGGAGAAAGTTACTTGACTACAACTACAAAAACAACTGAGCAAAAAAAAAATCTTTAATGTATTTTCTGATTCCCCTTTTAACATCCATAGACCTCACTGCTCCGACAGAAATCTAAGAAATTTCATCTTTGTCTCTGCCCCTGCAGTTTAAAATGCAGAATATCAAACAAGGTATTTAAGGAAATCTGGCTTTACAGACATATGTCCTTATACTACAGCATTTGAGAATCTTCATCACCAGCACGTTTTTTAAAAGGTGATCTAATATTTTTGTAACAGAAAAAAAAATCAAAAAACCATTAAAAAATAACATCTGCCCAACTGAAATAAATCTCTTTCCATTTGATGAAAGAGGGCAACAATGTGTATATCAAAAGTTCAAGTTTACTATAATGCGATTTAATTACTTGTCACAAATTTGATAATAATATTACTAATTTGCTGAATTTTTCTCTTTCCTGGTTTGTTCTCTGAAGAAAAAAAAATGCATAAAAACAATTTCACGAAACTCAACTTTCTCCATGTTTACTCCAAGGAATGTTACATTAGTTTGGAGAAGGGCAGGTATTTTGGGAGAATCATACTTCTTCCTGTCACCACGACTAATGAGGCACAGGAAACCATTGACTGTTGCTTGATCATGCATACAGAACAAGCGACTGTTAGGAGACGCATTCTTCTTCTGCAATGAAGCCATCTGCAGCCAATCCCCGCAGGTTTTCCTTCAGGGCTCTAAATGCACAATAAGAATATAGATTGTATTTACTTTCTACATCATTTTACCAGCGCTTAAGCCACTACAAGTGGGAAAATCTAAATAAACACATACAGATGTCTAATTTTCTTAAGAAGGTTTCCATGTATTTTGTATGCAACCTTTTGATCATCCAAGATATTGTTTAAAAACACCACAATTTGAAGTGTAAGAATTTATCAAATCACGGGCATCAGGAGAAAGCAATCATGAGCATCAAGATCCACATCTGCCAACACTTGATTTTAATTAGTTTTTTCATAGGTATTTCTGGACAAACAGACCCAGTCACTACCAGATATAATATGTCTGTGTTAATAATCTGAGATAATTGACTCTCCTTTCTGCATTTTGCCAATTAGCACACATCCAAAGTGAATCTATTTCTCTCTCTCTCTCTTTTTAAATTCAGTACAAGGTTAGAGAACTATAAACCAAAAGATTAGGAAGGATAAGTAATGTCATTAAAACATGATTGCAATCAAGATTAGGCACCAGTGATTACCTTCTGTGTGAAAGCAGAAACAGTCTGAGAACTTCCCTATCTTTACACAGTTCTGTTGAGTACTCCTCAAAAACCTTTCTTGTTATAATATGTAAAAAACACCCCAAGATTTGTAAAAATAAACTAAACTGAAACATACCACTTGGTTAAATGGAGGAATTACACGATGTGACTGAATAGTGTGTATTTTTTTCAAAAATCAAGACAAGGGGGAGAACAAGACAACTTCTTTATGCATTCTGCACATGTTTAACCATCAGTTTATTCAGGACAGTATTTTTGCTACTATTTTCTGATATTGGTAATTACCATGTAATACTGATTTATAAATCTGTCTGTAATTATACCATTCGAGCTAAAGAAATCGAATTTGCGGAGGCTAACTGGCACAAAACCTCAATTATCAGTTGATTACAATCATTTGGCAGTGTGACAAGTGAGTTGTCATCAGCCCAGTAGTTGTGAGGAAAATAAATTCAGCAAAAAAACCCAAACAGAAATTATTTTGGTTGCTGCAGAAAAAAAAAAGAAAAGAAAAAGATGTCTTTGAGAAGTTCAATAAAGTAAATCAGTTTCTTTAAGATGGACAAAATTTATGATGTAAGATATTTTTACAATCAAAAGTACATTATTCAAAGTCTCTGGCTTTTTCTTCCCTATTTGCCTGGAAGATAAGAAATTGTATTTACTAAATTAATACTAAAATCTTTCACTTTCAACACAACCCAGGTGCACTTGGAGTATTTCTTACTATCAATTTCACTGCTATGTAAACATTGCCACCTGAGCAGATATTTTAGAAAGGTATTGTGATTACAGAGGTGGACTGGGACAGAGATATTTTCAACTTGCAGGTCTATTAAGATTTCAACTAGACTTCAACCATCTAATTTTAGTCATTTAATTGAAATGTCTCTGTTAGGAACACAGTTTCTTCAGGACTGTTCTAATGGTCAGTGGAGGGTGATTTTAGACCTTTGCAAGGTGAATCAGGAGTTTATTGGACCAAATTCCCCACTAGAAATATATATCTCTGACTTCATTGATTGGGGAGATTCTATTTTAATTAAGATTGTGGCAGTAAATCCAAACCACCTCTCCGCCAGCCCCCTGCCCCCACCTCCCCCACCCCACGAAGATGGGATGGGCAGAAACAGAGAAGCTGGGATGAAGGGAGGTATCTTCATACCTCCCCCTTCCAGGGCTGTGGTCAATGGATGTGCATGGGCCCCTCCCCCAAGCCATGTGCCAGGCATAGACCCTGTGCTGGGGTGAGTCTAGGCATGTTTAGGCAGAGAACTAATAGTTATCGGTTTCTGGCCTTTATTTTGGCCTTGGACATGCTTTATGGTAATGTGTGACAAAAATTAGCCTGGTTTGATAAAAAAGGTGAGCTGCAGAGCATGCGCTATTCTCTCTTGGGTCTTTGCCCCCTACCAATGTGGATTAAAGCAGTTGAAGCAGTCCAGAAGTATTTTCCACTAAAAAGGGACAATAAGAGCAATTCCCACAATCAGCAAACAGCATTGTGAGTAATTTATATATTCCTAAATTCTCTGGGAACTTCTTTCCTTATGCTAGTGGGGAATATTACTGCTTTTGGATTTGTCTTTTCCCAAATACTACTCTCAAACTGTTTGTAACCATTCCTATTGTGAAGATAATCTCAACCAAATACTGAACCTTTGTAACCTTTATAATCTTTGTATCAAGTTATGTGGGAGGTTGAGTCCAATTAATAATTAATATATTGGTATTAATTTCCCACTTTATTACCCTTTTTTTCATAACAAAAATGGTCTAAGTAGTTGCCTGACTCAAGCATTTCTGTGGACATAGGGCCAAGTCAGCTGGGTCTTCTTCTACAAACATAATCTAGGTGAAATGCTTTATACTGTGCCTCAGAGGCTGAGCAAGCCTGTGACTTTTGTGGCAGAGACTGTACTGAGGGCTCACCAGCAAGCAAGGCCTCAGGCTTAAATGAAAACAATAGAGAGAGAAAGGTCAAGCAATGAGGGGGAAGTTCCTCTTCATTCCTCACACCTGTGCCAATGCCTATCATGCTAAACTATCGATAATGAGTGGTTGACATTGTTCAACCTGTGAACAACTTCTCAGATTGGGATAGCTGTCTAAGTCAGGTAATGATAGGACTAGGGGGAATGGAAAAAAAATAGAAATGGGTAGATTCAGATTGGATGTTAGCAAGAAATTCTTCACCATGAGGGTGGTGAGACACCGAAACAGGTTCCCCACGGAGGTGGTGGAAGACTCATCCCTGGAGGTTTTAAAGGGTGGGCTGGATGTGGCTCAGAGAAACCTGATCTAGTGCGAGGTGTTTTTCAAGCAGAAATCTACTAGCACTGATACATTTGACAGCTAGGAAAAATGTGAAAATGTACACTGTTGGTGGAAATCAGTACTAGTGAGCAACCAACTACTTAAAATTTCATTTAGCTATAAAGATTTGACGTTCTTTCATAAACAAGGCCTAACTTTTACATAATTAACATATCCCTAAACACAAGCAAGAAAGGAAAAGAAGAATAAAGGCAAAGAATAAATTATAAGAATAAAGCCTCTGTACACCATAGGAAAAATGATTACTTGTCTCATGTTTTATCTCAGTATTCCACATTATCCTTGGCATCTTTAAGAGCATATTATTCACAAAAAATATGCAAAATTGTTCTTACTCTAGGATACAACAATCTGATTTCCACCAACAGTGTACATTTTCACATTTTTTCTAGCTGTCAAATATATCAGTGCTAGTAGATTTCTGTTTGAAAAACTGAAGGTTTTTTTGTTTGTTTGTTTGTTTGTTTAATTAAAAATCCCAACTGTTATTTTGTCTGTTGTAAATGAAGTAGCAGTACTTCTGGCTCCAATTTCAAGAAGACAATTGAAAGCAGATTCTTGAAAGTAGAAAGTTTTGATGCAACTAAAATACTTCAGAAATATTTGAATCCTCCATGAAAGTATAGATATTGCTGATATTGTGATAGATTGTTATAAGCTATAAGAGATAATAAAATCAAACATATATCATTCATGGCATTCATTTTGAGGTCTGAGGGTTTGGTGGAGATAGTGCCAGTGAGATTTTCAACTTCACAGATGAAATATTCATAGTAATATGATCTCATCTCAGAAAGGCAGAAATTTTACAAGCAGCACTTCAAGGAGTAGCATTTTACAGTTAGCGAGATAGAAACTTATAGAAAGTAGCTAATTATTTTGCTGCTGTTTTGGGATAATTAATAATTTTACACCTACAGTTTTGTTTGTTGAAAAGGAATAGTGTTTCTATTTCATTGTAAGCCTTCTACTTTGCAGCATTTGTCAGGCTATTTTCCTTCATGGTAATTAACAAATTTTTTTGGGCCTTTAGAATGGGATCACAATTGTAATAGCTGCTATGAAAGAGCATGGAGGACAATCACTTATTCTTGCTAGAATCTCACTTAGCAGTGGCATGAGTTTTCATAAAGGGAGGTACTCTCCAGAAGAAATTGTTCCAGATGCTGACTTTTGAGCTCATACTAATTCCATTATAGACATCAATTAATATTTTTCAACACCTTCTTATTGCTTTGTGGTATTTTGTTGTGGATTTGTTTCGTGGGTTTTGGTTTGGTTTGGGTTTTTTTCCTCAGTATAAAATCATCCAGGCTATTCAACAGACAGTTACGAGACAAAAACACAAAAGATCTAAAAAAAGAAACAGGAAAAGGACTGTTCTGTAAAATTAAATAGAAACTGAAATACAAATTTCATATTATTCTTGAAGATTTCCTCTTCCTTTCAAATGCTAGATATCCCTTCATCAAAAAAAAAACCCAACAAAACCAGAAACAACTCAAACCAACAACAACAAAAAACCCACAAAACCCCCAACCAAACAAAAACACACAAAAAAAACCAAAAAAACCCAAACCAAACAAAACCCCCTAACCATTATAAAGCTTGATTTTAGAAAAATGCAATTATTTTTTAATCTTAATAATAGAATACTACATAGTAAGTTTGTATTTCATGATCAATCACAATCTATCCAATGTAAAAGATTTCCTAGACTAAGCAGTACCAAAGAGTTTCCAGTTTTGAAATATCTTACAAGATCTCGTCTGTTATCTTTCCATGTTACATGTAAAAAGTACTCTACTTTTATAAGGTTGGGGTCAATCACATGCAATGTATCGAATATGATAATGGATTTTACTTTATAGCACATTCTGTCTAAATGAGAATAAATTGACTCCCTGGAAAACCAACAAACCCACACAACAAAGGTTCCACAGGTACACAAATCATGTATGCTATGATAAACTATATTGTGTATTAAGATCCTGTAAACCTTTACCTGGACATGCACAGCAGAGAAATGACTGGATGACAACCATTTTATCTCTTCCTGGGCTATGGATTGCACTCTTGAGAAACCAATTCCTGGCAATTAATTGTTAACACTATTCAGAAAGCATTGTACTTCTTACTTAACCAAAATTTGTCTCTCCCAGCTTTTAAACGTGATTCTCTTAAAACTTTTTCTTTCAGACTTAGAAGTCCATTATCAAAGCTGGTTCTGTGTTTACTGTTTTACTGACTCTGATGAACCCATTTCCTTCTTTGATGAAGAAAATGGACAGACGTCCAAGCTGTTCTCATTACAGAACAGCAAATTTAGTAACTCTTCTTGATTTCCAGCTACTCACATTATTTTGTAGTTTAGCCTAGCATCATCCAATTTGTAAGACAGTTTCTTCACAAGCTGATGCAGATTGTATTTGATTTAGTGCTTGTCTTTCATTTTGAATAGCAGTGAACAATTCTATGTCACTGATGAAAAGAAAAGCTTTCAGGTCAAATTCGTTTCAGGTGTAATTCTGATGGATATAGTAGCTATACCCAGAATTCAAATTGTCCCCTGTTGCTTCAGATAAGCTAATATATAGCACATGCTGCCAGCTAGAGACCTTCTGGCTACCTGTGAGTATGAGTAGTTTTATGGAATATATACACGTAAGAGATGAGAAACTTGACTTTTCTGCTCAGGGAAATCAAGATACTGCAAAACAGCTTAAGTGTGGCTTGGAAGTACACTACTAAGGCAAACAAAAATACTTTGAAGGCTATAAAATGCAGTAAATTAGTAAGATAAATACTTGGTCTGTAGTCTGGAAAAAATGACCAGTATATGATTATTATTGATTATTGCTTCTATAAATATGCAAATTTAAGAGTAATTATTAAAAGTGTTGACTATATCTGTTAAGTGACAATTATGAACTATATGATTAAAACTCCTGTGCAGAAAAACAAACTAAATGACACAACTCCAAAGTCTCGAGCTGTCTTTTTCCATGGTACACAAGACTGCATTTGTGACAGAATTTATCCAAGGTACTAGTGAATACACCATATAAAATCTAGAAGTGCACTCACAAAGTGCACATGTTCTACAATTTACTGTGCTGTAACAAGGAAGTCTTTCAAATATTAGATGGAGTTTTCAGTGTTTATGGGAAGAAATATGCTGTTGGTTCTATGAGAAATTCTCAGTTGTAGCATCTCTAATTGCATGTGCTTTCTTATGGAAAGCACATTGGAATATTATGAGGACTGACATCTCAGAATGAAATCTGAGGCATGAAATATTACTTGATACAAGCTGCATAATTTAGATTAAGCACAGGAGAGAGGTTTGTATCTTTCTCTCATTCAAAGAGTTTCAGATTTAACTTTTTTCCTTTATATTTATATTCAACATGCAACATGTTTTACTACCTAAGATCTAAGATTGTTATTTTTCTTCTTAAGCGAAAAGCACTACTTTGTTTTCTGTTCAGTAATGTGGAAAAACTACTGGAGGATAAGAGGTACAGAAAAGGAAATTTATGTAATGGTCAGTAAATGGAGAGTAATAAGTATATTTTGAGATAGGACAGGTTTAACCAAACCCCACAATTCAGGAATTAATTACAGTTATTTATGTCTTAAGTTTGCCTCTCCTGTTGCTTCTTTCTTCTCCCTTAAGTAGCTTTTCCTGGTTATTTGTTTTATTTTGTGTGTGGTTTGTTGTTGGGGTTTTTTAAATTCAGATTTGCTCTAATTAAGGAATATTAATTTTTAACTTGTTTCTTTTTATGTTGTGTGCTATGCAAAATTTCTCCCCAGCAAATTGTACTTTAAGATTCAGCATTTAGTTCATCTTCTGTGAATAAACGGTAATAGATTGATAGTATCACAGCCTTAATTCCATATTTCCTATGCTCTGCCATTTCCAGTGGTCCAAGTTCAAAACATAATCATAAAAAATTGTCATGTTGAATAAACAGTGGAGGTACAGGACACTTCAAATATCAAGCTATATTGGTATTTCTTACCATATCCTAGACTTGAAAAAGAAAGGACTTTATGTGTCTAGATTGTACAGAGAAATTGAAATAACTTCTACCAGCAACCTTTAAAATCAGGTTTCTTCATTTGCAAGCTCTTTTTGAGTACCCCATCTTGAAAGCAGTGACTAAACAAATGACAATGAGCAATAAATAAGAACCAAGTCAAACATTTGCATAATCTGAGCAAAATTGATATTTAAAATGAGGAAAGAAATATAGAGGATTATGTAATGGAAGTTAGTCCACAGTCCACCCTACCCTGTGGACTAACTAATTATTAAAATCCCAATTTTAATAATTGGGACATAATTTGTGCTTAGGATAAGGAATAGGAACAAAATTTTGAAGCCATGTTAGCAATACATGAAGTTTATTTAATAAATCCTTTAACAAATTATTTATATTAGCCAATATATATTTCTATGGCAACTTCATGAACAAGTGAAAATAAGATTTGCCCTCTTCTAGCAGAAGACTAGGGAACAGAGCCTGAATATCAGGGGTGTGTATATTTTGCTGAGGTAAATTAGTTTTTATTCTCCTGTTACCAGCCTTTTTTGTATCTTGGCAGTGAAAAGTAATGCTTTAGATGTGATCCATCAGCAAAGATCATAATGTGGACATGTTGGTCAAACACAAAATACTTCAACAGAACATCAATCAGAAAAAATTCATGTTAAAAAAAAAAGTATAAATTAGCTTCTCAGTCCAGAAGGAAGCAGCTTAAAAACACTAAGACAAGGCCTCATTGTGGAAAAGTATTTGTTTAAGATTCTTACATTACAGCCCTGTAATGTAAATAATAAGCTTTTCAAAGGCAGAAGGAAATCCTGTTTATAAAAAAGAACACAACACATACAGAGAAGTCACAACATTGGTTAGAGGGTCTTGTGTTTTTCTTTTTTTTATTCTCTCCTCAGATTCTCACAGATTGTTCTTATTCCATCATGGTGTTAAGGTACACGCAGCATATCTGTCATGTCATAACTACTTATCAAAAGATATGTGAAGGCATTGTGTGGCTGCCTATTGTGTAAGCTGCGAAACTACTGTCCTGTAATACTACTCTCCTGATATCGCTGTCAGGTTTTTTGTTTTATTCTTTTTGGGTGAGCTGATTTGCTATTGTGCGGAGGTTTTTTTGTGTGTCTGCTTGTCCCTGTGGTCTTTTTTTGTGATGCACAAATACCAAATTTATGTTTGTTTCACATGCTAAAACTGAGTGCTCCACAGTAATTTAAATAAAATGTGCTCAATCTTTAGAGCTTTTAGGTTTCTTAATACCATACTTTTAGAAATACATATTAAGGAATAGTTCCCCACTACTCATAAGTATGATGTCCAATTCTGAAATTGTCTACACTCATTTAGCCTAGTGAAGCATGACAGTATCCCATGACTTGCAGAAGCATTTATGTTCTAGTACATACCAACAATATTTTAGAGATAATTATTTGTGCTACTGTTATTGTGACAATGAAATTAGTTTCCATTAAAATACCAAATGCAGAACCATAGAAAGGTTTTAATCAGGTTTACAGAAACTTCATACTTTATGCAATTACCAACTCATGATGTGGGAAATAGAATGGAATATCCCAAAAATTCCATCTCTTTCTCACCTTCCTAATATTTTACATTTCTTTTTGTATGTATATGTATTTATATATGTAAATGTGTACGTATATAATTTTATGAATGGTACAAGACTGCCATCTACAGGTCGTACATGAAAAATATTTTAAAAGGTAATTTGCAATAAAATATTTTTTAAGTAATCTGACTTTTTCTTCCCCCCTAATGTTTCTCTAATCTCTCCTGAAGTCATTGACAAATAATTTTGTAGTTTACATCTATAAACAGTTAACAAGCAAACCTGAAGTCTTCCTCTTTTCCAAGTTCAGTTTGTGCCTTCCTGTACACAAAAACCGTTCTTTACAAGATACTTTAAATCCTATTTCTATGTAATAATAATATATATGAGCTGCTACTAGTATATATTAAAACTAAATATTTAAAATCATAGAGATAAACAATTCAATAGTGTGGAGTTTTTTCAAGACATGCATCTAATCAAATAGTACTGATCTCCAGACATATATATATTAAATCTTTTTCTTATAAAATAAGTATTTATGTAGAGTATCTCTATTTTACAATAATTTTCATGCAATGCATTTTCTTTCTTTTTGATTATCATGAATTTAAGCAGATATTTCTTTTTTCTAAAACAAAAAAAATATAAAAAGACAAAACAAACACCATCACAAAACAACCCCTTCAGCTTAATTTTATTTTATTATATATGCTTCAAATCTTATTAATTCCCAAAAATAAGCCATGAAATGCATCATCTGAATAAATTTGACCATTTCGAATGACCTTTGCACATATTTGCATGTAGAACTCTGGCTGAAAGTAATGAGACATTTGCATAAAAAATGATGACAAGTTTATGCACAGTAATCAGCTACAAATGTCTAATAGGAATCATTGTGCTACCCTAATATGACCTACATTTAAGATTAGTAATAATAAACTAAACAATGGATTGCTTTGTGTTGGTTTTATTTTTAATTATCAGAACAAGAAAAAAACTATTAAATATATTTATTAATTTTTATGGCTACAATATGACACGTTGTGCAATACAGAAGAAGGACTGGGAGGCCTGAGTTCATCCTGAAGAAAAGAAGGCAAAAGCCGACTCTAAGTGCTCTCTTCAATTACTTATGGTCTAGTTTTAAGGAAAATGGAGATAGACTCCTGATTGTACTGTGCAATGAAAGTACAGACATTGGTCACAACATGCTGGAAGGGATGATCCAATAAGACAAAAAGTGGGAGGGAAGTCAATGAGCATGGTGAAACACCGGAAGAGGAGCACTGAAGAGTTGCAGTGCTCCTGAACCCTTGGCAATGTGATGGAACCTCAGAACTGGCCCTGATTTGAGATTTGTGTAAGATCACATTTGCAGAAGTCCTCTCTAGTATAATTTTTTTCTAAGCTTTTAGAACTTCTGGGAAGTTGTTTTTTGGGTTTTTTTTTAAATTTCCCACTAATCTTAAGTTTATTTTGTTGAGGTTTGGCTCAGGCAGTTACAGAGCAGATGCTAATATAGTTTCAACCTCACACCTGTGAGTGTCAAGAATAAAGGAAAAGCACAAACTCAGTGCTAAACAGAAATCCATTTCTGCCTGGTGGAGTTAATTAGCAATTGATTTAAACTAGTTGTAAACACATATTTGCTGTTAATGATTCTGAGCAGAGTTCTCTAAGGATCAGGTATAAAAATATAAGTTTAAAGAAGCTCAAAACAAAGGAAAGAGCCAACTCTGTTGTTTTAAACTCTTCTTTCTTGTATTTTGAAACTTTTAATGATAATATATTAGCCACACAAGAGAACAAGCAAATAAAAATAGGACCTAGTATTATCTAGGTTCACTAAATGGCTTGTGACATCGATTTATAGTGCAATTTATCATAAGATACAGATAAGAAACAGGAGTGGGTAAACTGACAAGTTTAACTGATTACACCAAGTAAAAATACAAGAAATGTATTTGCTGCAAAGACATGCTGGGGTAGGAATGTGCATGTCTTCAAAATGGAATTACAAGCAGAAAGTAGTAACATCAGGACTAGCACTGCCAAAATTTTGCAAGTTCTATTCTATACAAGGTATGAAGTAGAAAAAAAAAAAAAAAGAAGAAGAAAAACAGACCAGGAAAAGAAAAAAAAAAAAAGATGCAATATTTTAACTTTTGTTTGTTTGTTTTAAGAACCTTCAGAGAAGACAGAAGATACTGCCTAATGATAACAAAAATATTTGAGGAATTTTTTGTGTTTTGTCTAAATAACACTTTACAGAAGAGAAGATTATCATGTGAATCTCTTTTACTGCTCAAGATTATGTTAAAAAAAAATCACTGGTTTAGCAAGCCTTGACCAAGATATGCTGTGAGGAGGGAGGTGGTAGGCATAGGAGCATGTAACTGAGTTCTTCACTACTTGGCAAGTCAGAAAGACACCTGACAGGGAAATGAAGAGGTTACTTTTCTTTGAAGAACTTCTTCCCGTCTCTAAATCCACAACTGCTTTCTAGACACTTCAACGTGTCTTCTCTCTAGGTTTCTAGCAAATAATTTTTAGCAACGGGGTGGAAAACCATGTAATCCAGTCAAAAGACACCCCTGTAATCAATTTACTAACAAAAGCAAAAAATAACATGACTGAAACTGCTATTTGTTTAGAGTAGCTATTACACATAATGTGAGTTTTGTGGAAGAAATCAGTTACGGTGACTCTTCAGCTTTATCTCAAATGCATGAATTTCAGCAACAGAAATATTTTCACAAAAAAGTGAAAAGACATTTTCAACTTTGTTACCAACTTTGTAGCTCAGGCTGTGTATAAACAAATACTAACCAACATGAGTTAAGAAAGGAGTACACGACGGAGTTACATTCTCCAGATAAAATCTAGTGAAATTAGGTGGATGCTGAATACTCTGAAAGCAGCTACACAGCTTTCTAACTATAACGTTCTTGTGGCATTAAGTTAAACTTTCTCAAGTAGTATTAAGTATATGCTCCAAGTGCTCCAGTGTGTTCTGTGTATACAGAAATAGAATTGGAGACTTGGAGGAATCTCTTAAAGCTTAACAATCTATCTGTGAATATGTAACACTGGTAAAATGAAGGCATTTCTTTTTACTTTCAGAAAAAGAAAATATTTGGTAAACATGTGTTTCATAAATTTTTAAGGACAAAATTGTACTTATGTCCTATATTGGGCACTTCACTCCCTTTAACTGTCAGCAGAGTAGGATACATAATTCTCGTTTCAGTCTTAGATGATCTTACCGACAAATTTTGAACTTTGAATCAAGAAGTGAAGTATCAATTGAATATCATTATTGTAGTTCAACTACCCTGAAAAACAACACAGAAGTGTACAAACCTATCAAATATTCCAGTTTCTATTCTGTTAAATCTCTTTCCTATCATAGTATCATAAAATTCTTTTGGTTAGAAAAGGCCTTTAAGATCAAGTCCAACCATTAACCTAAAACTACCAGGCCACCACTAAATCACATCCCCAAAGACCTCATCTACCTCGAATATAGTTCACCCTTTTGGGAGAACTATCAAAAGTATTTACACTGTATTTTAGATTCACTTAATCTACTGATTTATTGGATTCATTTAATTAGTTGAACTTTCTACATTTAGCTAAATTTTACCTTTTGACAGAAATATTTATGTGATATACTTAGTGGAAATCTAATTTGCAATAGTTTAAAGTAATTACACAGCACAATAAGATCCAAAGTTGTAAGAAAAGGAACTTTGATTCTATGTAAAGAGCCTCCATTTTATATAAATGTAGTTCCTTCCACAAAACAAGAGTAAGCAAGTTGTGTGTCTTGTTCTCCTGTTGCTAATCTCTTCCTGCTACTTCAATAAACTGAAGTGGAACTAATCTGAAGTACACCCACTACAGCAAAAGAGAATAAAACATCTGCTATAAAAATATCCATCACTAGCCCCATATTCTCAAAGCCTTCTGCAAGCTGGTAATAAGGAAATATAAATGACTTGGCTTTGCCAATTTCTAGTTGTGCAGTCAGTGTGAAATACAGAGATTATAAAATGTTCCTCTGTCACATATTTTGGCAATGATTGGACTATCTAGTGAAATATGGGATTTTATTCTTAGTACTTTGAGATAATAACAATGACTGTAAAGCTAATATTGTTCTTTCTTATAATTGCTGCTATTCATCATATGGTGTGAGAAATTCAGGAACAAACATACTCCACTTTGTTTCATTGTAGGCTCCTGGGTAAAACTATCATATTATTACTGAGTCTTTCTCACTTAAAGCATTATTCAAGGAAATTACATAATAATGACTACATACATTTCAAGACAAGCTTATGGAAATAAGATCATATTAATGGTTTTATGCCTTGCAGCAGTGTTTCTATCTGCCCTTGGAACACAAAGACTCTCTTATGAGACTACTAGTGTTATCAGTGACACATGCCCTGTAGTTAATACATTGATGTAATGTAGTAGGTTGATGTCTTGCCTTAGATCACTTTCATTCCACAATAGCTCTTGAAAAGTCAAAGAAAAGATACATTCAAATTTCCATACTGAAGACATTATAGCAAGTGTGGCTATAGAGTGTTTTGGAAGCTATGGCTTCACTACACTCAACTTTCCCCATGCATTTGGCATTTGGATCTTTTATTTATGCGAATTTTCAATTGTTTATAAAGTATTAGCTAAATTATTGCCCTCTCTTTTTGAATTGAGGGATCGTTGTGCTCTTCCTGTCTCACTCCCCAGTAAAATAAAATTGTACTCAAGCAATGCAAGTGTGATACCATTCATTAACGTTTTGGAGCACGCAATTAATGATTGTTGAGTGTTTTACTTTGTTGTGTGGGGAAAAGGTTAAATGTATATTTTCAAGACAATCAAAGAATAGAAAATATTAAAGCAGATTTGGTTGACTTTATTTTTATCTTCTGTGCAATTAATTAAATGGATTGTTAAATTAAAAAAAAAACCACAGTCATTTATGTTGTGTATATTGTCTGTGCTATCTGGTCCTTTTAAACACGTTGAGGTAAAAATGCAAGCTCTAATGAAACATTTAAAAAATGGAGACTTTTAATGACATTATAATACCACAGACAGAATTCATCTAATCTAATGTGTATCTCTTTGACTGTGCTACTCACTTTTGGCTTCCACTGTATTGCATGGAAAGAAAGAAGGTTTTGTGGTAAAGGGTGCCAGAATTATACCCCAAATATTGCCAAAACTTGTCCCTACATGTTTTGCTCAAAGCCCGCTTCCCCTTCCTTCTGGAGTGAGTATTCAGCCCAGAGATGAGAAAACAAAGGGCTGGGCACCAACA
The DNA here is from genome assembly GCA_013399975.1 of Indicator maculatus. Taxonomy (NCBI): domain Eukaryota; kingdom Metazoa; phylum Chordata; class Aves; order Piciformes; family Indicatoridae; genus Indicator; species Indicator maculatus. The sequence continues at coordinate 557,983 of VXBD01006886.1, forward strand.
AGCCAAGGTAAGCAACCCAACCTGCCTTCTTGGGGTAAACACAAACATGCACCCACTTTATCGTATGCTTGTGCTGTGCTTGTGCTTCTTCCAAGTTTGGGCATATTCTGACCATATGCTTTGCTGTTTGCTAGTGATGTATTTACCAAGTGTTTGACTATTGGCTAAATCGAAGCCTCGAGCAGATTATAAATATTACCCAAATTTTAGACAATTTTCTTTTGCTCTTTGCACTCTTTTGCCATTAAGCTCCTTTGCTCTATTGCTTTTTTGTGCTCTCTTGCACATCCTCTGCTCTCATGCTTATGTTCTGCCTTTGTCTGCAGTCCGGAGAGAGGCCTTGCTACCCAGAAAGGGCTGCCGTGCCTCAGTTTACCCAGAACCAGCAAAGAGACCTTCACATGAGCTGCACTGAAACTACCAGCCAGCGTGGTGTTGTACCCCAGTCCTGCTAGTAGGAAGAACCTGCCTAACAGCACCCTGAAGGGACTGAGCCCCGTTGACAAAGCCTCACCAGCTGCCTGAACCCCTCTCGGCAGCTCTAAGTGTCTGCAGCTCTAAGTGTCTGCTGCGAGCATGAAGCTGCAGACCTGTGAGCCAAACCCACCCTCTGGGCACTGCTCACAAAGCTAGAACTGTGCCCAGCAACTCGTGTGCCGGTTGCTAAGTGACAGGAGAAGGAGCAGCCTATTGCTCCACACTTGAGAGCCCAAGTGCCAAGGTGATCCAGCTGCCACAGCCCTGAGAAGTTCTGGGAAAAGCAGCCACCAAAAGGAATCAGCTGAGCTGAGCTAGGGGAAAAGCTGCTCCATGTTGCCCCCGCCAGTTTTGGTGTTTAAAATCCCCATGCTTTGGCACGTGTGGTATTGTAACTTGTGGTCTATAATGCACCAGCCCAATTTATGCCCAGAGTCAAAATCCATGAAAAAAAATTGGTTTAAGTCTCTTTGAAAGGTTCCCTTAATTGTATGTGCCTGACACCTGGCCTGACCATTGTAATCAGCTGCACCAGGTGGTTGTCAAATCAGCCCTTGGTGGACAAGCAGCAGAATTGCACCCTTGGTTCTTATTGAATAACTGCTTTGTATTTTTCTAATTTGGTTCAAAATCATTAAACAGTACCAGTTTATGGAGAATATATCCACAATCGTACACAAGAATATGCACATATATATATACTGTTAAAAGGTTATTAATAATGGTATTTTAATAACAATTAATATTATTAATATTTCATAAGTCATGGTTCAATTAATATTATTAATATTTCATAAGTCATGTTTAATACCCATAACTATGACAGGCTTTGTCCTAAGATTGACGTCTAAAATCACAGGATCATACAATTCTTTTCAATTGTAAAGGATCTTTAAGATCAGCTAAGGCAACTCATTTGCCATGGAAAATGTTTCTCTAGATCAATGTGCTTAAAGTCCTACCCATTCTTCAAGCCTTCCAATAGTAGGGCATCTGCTACTTTTCCGGGCAATCCATTGCAGTGTTTCACTACCTTTATAATGTCTTCCTTATGATATCTAATCTAAATATATCCTCTTTCACCTTAAAACTGTTGTGCACATTTCTGTCTCATGTCCATTTTTTTCACCTACTAGTGTCCTCAAGTCCTAGTCCACAGGGCTGCTCTCAATCCATTCATCCCTCAGTCTGCACTGATGTGGGAGATTTTCCTGATCTAAGTGCAGGACTTTGTCCTTGGGTTTACTGAGCTTCATGGGTCACATGGGCCCACTCCTCAAGCCATGCAATGTCCCTCTGATGGCATCCCTTCTCACTAGACTATCAGGTTCTTTATGATAGATCTGTGCTTGAAGAAATGTGCATATTCTATTGTATGCAAATAAAACTTTTGTTCTCTTGTGAGCTCTTGACACTGTGTTAAAAGTTTTGTCAGGTACTAGTGAATTGTTAACCATTCATTTTTTTCTGTAATCTACATAAAAATGATTTTGCTTAAAATACACTTACTCGACTGTAAACTAATCTTTGTCTCACTCTGATTTTTTGCTTGAAGATTCTCAAATTTTCAAGAAGGCTGGGGAAGAACAAAAATTTCTAAACCGATCTAAAAAATAAAGTTTTCAGTCATTCTGCAAGAGGCACTTCAACTATCTCTTTTTGAGCAGAGAAGAGAGCTTTTCAGTCAAATGCCTACATAGTTAATTCAATTATCAGTTTAGTTCAAATGTTAATAAAGAAATTGTGTTTCAAATCCTACCTTGGACATGAACAGTGGAAGAATATTTTCTATTAAAATAAGGTTTTTTATTTTATTTTATTTTATTTTGGTTTTGTCTTCTCTATATGACATTCCATGCTAAATTCTGGAAATACTATTGAAAAGAGCCAGAAAAATACAGAAGAGGAAGATCAAACTGAAGTATGAAATTGAAATGGCTGTAGGAAAACTGACAATACGGTGTGGCTTTTGGTAGGGGTTTTTTGTTTGGTTTTTGTTGGTCTTTTTTTTTTCCCCATTCATGGAGATGTTTTGGTAAGAAAAAGAGAGGAAAAGACACTGCAGAGAGTGAGGGTCTGGACCCTTATTCTGAAACCATATTTCGCTCTGTGGCAAATGAACACAGAACAGAACAGATGGAGGCAACCATGTAGTTGTCTTGAGCACACACAACTATTTTTCACTTCTACATTTTCTTCTCATAATATTAAAACTTGTCTCCAAGGCTTCTACTGGATATCAATGCACTTTTGTTCTTAATAGCTGCAATAGTGAAAATCAATGAAACGGTCACACTAGCAGGGTATTCACAGTCCTCAGACTGAAGCTGCATTACCTCCAATATTGTATTAACTCCAGCAGATACCACTTAAATGTAAACTTCATGCACTCTTTTAGGCCAGTTTTCAGGACTGAGAAAAAAAAAAGACAGAATTGTTTTGCAGCAGGAATCTCACTTTGCAAAAGTGCGAAGCAGTAGCAAGAAAGTTCAGAACAGCAGTAAGAAATTATTTGGAAAATATATCAGGTCTCTATGTTTTTATGCAGTGGTGTGATTATGGTGATAAGTGGAATAAGAGATAATGCTATATTCTTTCATGTATACCTAACTGAATTCATTAAAATATTACTGAGAAGGTATTTAGGCATGTTGTTCCCTCTGTCTTCAAAACATTATGAATTCACAAAGCGCACATAAAATTACAGTAGTCATGCTACTACTCTGAGACTTTCTCATCTCTGAGATTTTTTTGTCTAACAGCACAAGTAAAAATAAATTCAAAAAAAGCCAAACTTTTGAGTCCAAGCTCCTCAGCTTCATTCAGCAATTGTTGAAAAAATGAGAAATATGGACCATTACATAATTTGTTCATCTTTGTAATACTATCTTTCTGTGGCAGTTTATGATGGGAGGCTGGGTGCCTCCTGTTACTGCCACGTAAGTTACACCTCCGGTGTCCTGAGTGTCCAACCCAATAAGGTGGGCACAGGAAACGGCGTATTTCTACCCATAAATCCTGCAGCCTATAAATCCATCTGCAAAGTCATTCTCTTCCTCTTTCTTCCCTCTATGCTCCTGTGGGAGATGCTTCCCTATTGGGTAACAGTGGGGGAGTATCTCAAGGCCTCTTAGGCCTGTCCTGACCTAATGCCAGGAGGAGAAGGAGGAGGCAGGGGGGGAGGTGGCAGTCTCAGACCTGGCCAGCCTGAGACTAACCTAGAAGTGGGAGAGGAAGAAAGAGCCCTGGGGGTTTTGGGTGTACCCTCAGGTGGAGAGAAGGGAAGAGTTGGAAGGCCTTTGGGTGTTGTGTAAGGGTGTTGTGTATGCTTTGAGATATCTTTGCCACAATGTTTGTAGTTTTTTGTAGTTTCGTCAATTACTTTTTCATTTAAACTTTCCATCGCTCTTCAGTCCGTTTGTGAGTGTCATTCTTTTGTCCCTCTTAGGGCAAGACAGGATCTGTCTGGCCTCCAAACCAGTACACTTTCATACAAAAGCAATTTTATCTGAGATTCATTAGTATGTGTACAAGAAACAAAATTGCCACTAAATCTATCAATATTTTTAATATAATTAGAAAGAAATTTGAGTATAATTTTACCAATGCCACTTTTACTGGTCTTCATGTGTCAGTAAACAAAACTACACAAGAGAGAATAAATCACAAAACACAGCAGATACTGGATATCAAATACAAAAGGGAAAAAAATATCCAAAACTGAACAGAAGAAATAACTTCCATAACAAAATTTTGAGGCCAGCATTAGAACTAAAGTTCACCCTAGTTTCAGTTGTTGTGAAGAAATTATACCCTTTTTATACTTGCAAATATGAATCTCAGCATGAGAACAATTTCAGAAGAATGCCAAAAGAACACTACTCCAGGGAAAAGTTCTTCTTTTGTTATCTCCAATATAAAGCTGCATTATTACAAATAAGTTAAGTGGATTTACTTAATTTTTTACCTGCTTTTAAGCAGATTAGAACTAACCTTAGCCTAATATTAGGCTATATTTGTATCATCCTGTAGACAGTTCTAGATATAGAAGTGGGAAGTTCATTATTTCTACAGCCTCACAGCTACAACATTTCTTTGTGTTCTTTTTTCTTTGTAATCTTTTACATACATTACTTACTATGACTGCAGTCCTTCAAGCATTATCTACACATACTTTCTACATTTCATGGTTTTGATTCTACCCTTTTACCATCATCTCTGTCACTGAAAACCATTTGGAATCGATCAAACCAAAAAAATCTCTAGAAGAGTGTGTATAATTTGGGTACTTTCAATACAAATAATTGTGTTAAAATATTTATGAGTTCATCTTCAGACCTCTGGTCTTGTGTTCCTTTCAAATGTGCTGGATCAGGCATTAAGTTCCTAAACAATGATACAGCATTCAGACCTGATTCTTTTCCCCAGACAGTCATCTTAAATTTTGAAGAAACCAGAGAGAAGACTCAAGATTAACTTAATATTTATGAAACAGAAAAGCTTATAGTTTGTCTTACAGAGTACCTCTAAAGATGTTAAATAGAGAAATGTATTTAGGAGAATGTCCTATTTGTTAAAGCAAGTTGAACCAAACTAAGATAAATCTCCCAGTCACAAAGCTGTGATCTCAGCTTTTCCTTAAGAGAGTTTTACTCTTTTGTGTTTGATTTCGACAATGGATTGCAAAGAAATTGATCATGTCTATGTTCGGATATTATTACCATTATTAGAGAAAATAGCATATGAAATCAAGTATCATTTTATATTGTTCAGTACAGATATATACTAGAATATGGGAAGATATGGATTAATCAACTTTGTTCTTACTTGTCAGTACTTGGAGCTAAAGATGTGTGTCAGAATTAGAATAAAATCTTTTAGACAGTGAGGTCAGGATTAGTCCAAATACATTACTGCATCAAATAAATGGGAGGGTAGAAGTTATTAGACAGTTGGTTTGGGTTTTGTGTGGTTTATTTGTTTGTTTTTATTTGATAAGAATATAAGCATATACATGAACTCATAAAAATTACATGCATCTAAACTTTATCTCAGGAGAATGAAATTCATTAATATTTAACAACATACTTCTGAAAGTGTACTAGCATGATGCAAATTATTAAGCTTACTTGATTTAGCTTCTTACTTTCCCATGCCTTAAATAACAAATATTATAATGAGCTAGAAACAGGTGACTGATTATTAATATCGATGATAAATATAATCTTTACACAAAAGAAAAATGACATTTACATTTTTTAATGGAAAAAAACCCTTTAAATGCATCGATATGTGTATGGCATTGGAATACGTAGATTTGTATATATTCGTATGTCTTTGTATTTTCCAATGTTCTACATACTCTCTAAAGATTCTTTTTTTTTTCTCTCTGGTTAGATTAGAAGTGCATTATCTTCTAAAAGAAAGTTTTGAACTCTTTTGGGTCACTAGAAAGTGTTCTGGTTCAGAGATTAATTTTATCATTTTTTCTCTTCAAGACAGTCAAAACTTACTCTTTGCTGCCCATGGCAGTGGAAATTAAGGAATGGTTTTGTACTGAGGAACAATAAATGAGTAAACCAAAGAACCTTGGTGATACAGAAAAAGATGGAACAAGAAGGCATTTTTTAAAATGAGAAATTTCAGTGTCATTGCCTCTGTACAAGATCCTATACCCTGATGATCTTCACAAGATCTGCAAAAAAGTAGTGTTGTAAAAAAGGCTGCCTCCCTTACTAAACTATAAAAACTTCCAAAATAGAGAAAACCTTCAAAAATGTTTTTATGCAGATTGAATTGTCCTTTAAAAATAATCATTGGAGCGAGGGCTGAGTGATATAGGAGCTAAGGATAACACCAGTAAAGGCAGTGCATCTATCAACAGGGCAAAGCTGTGTGGGGTCTGGGCACAGGAGGAAGAGCCTGTGGCTGGTAACAAAATCCTTTCAAAACTTCCAACATATCAAGGGACGTCAATCTGACAAGGTCTAAATGAGCTCATGGAAGTCCAGTTGGGAGAAAAAGGGGCCAGAGGCAGGTAAACCTATGAAGTACCTTGGTACAGGATATAAACTGTTCACCTGGGCTCATGGGCATGCTGTGGGTCAGTATATTCTCAAGGTCAATAAGGTCTTTTCGTGCCGTCAGTGCCTTATAAGTGTAAATATTCTATAAATAAGCTAAAATGATGACTTGTTGGATAAAGATATTAATCAGAGGCGATTTTTATAGAATATACCCCACTAGATCGTATGGATATCATCAGGACAGGGTAGATCCAGTGTTGTTATTTTGTCTTTACACAGTAAACGTAACAATATGTAAACACCATATCTGCAAAGGACAATGTGGTGTGCTGACTGAAGAAAAAGATGATTATGTTCTGGTGCCAGATGAAGATTAACTATGTGTTTCTGGTTGATCTGGTAGCATACAGATTCAATATAAAAGACTGTGGAAACAGAGACATGCCTATGTGGAGATTTCTCAACTTTAAACAAAAGAAATAATTCTGATACGAATTTAAATTTAGATTGTTAAAACATACTTCAAATAGCTGTTTTTCCTAATCTCACAGGAATACTGTTCAAACAATATTTCTCTTTACTGTAAAAATCTAATATCTCAGCATAGTTTTTAATATTTGAAGTTACTGCATCCAGCATAATGTATATATCTGTGCTAGAGATAACAGATAACAAATCTTGCAATAAATTACTTTTTCAGAACAACTAAATAACTGAATGACCTGATGATGTCTAAAAATTTCCTTTTTTATCTTCTTTTCTCCTTTTCTAGGTTATATTAAAAACAACATATTTTGAATGGCTTTTTAATGCCAAAAGACTGAAATAATCCACCCGTGTTTCTGTTTTAGAGGTTTGCTTGCTGGTTTGTTTTTTGTGCCTTTTTTTTTTTCATTTTTTGTTTAAGGAGATTTAATTATAATAACACTTAGTCAATAATTTTCGACATCTGGGCCCTGAGTTTTCTTGCAGCTAGAAAAAACCCAGTGTTTTAGCACTCTTTCATGCCAGTATGCTATATTTCTCAGGATTGCAACAATATTGATTGTTTCTCTTATCAAGATATCATCACACATTTCAACAGATTCTCACCCTGCATCTTCAAGAAAAATAAGTCCATGCCCCCTCCTTACCCCATTTTATGAATAAGAAAATGAGAGAAATCTATAATAGGACATGTTGCCTTTCTACTTTCTCCCTAATAAAATATGTCTTTCTTAAAGACTTGCACAAGTGAAAAAAAAATCACATGGCAATAAAATGAGAAATTTCTTCAGCAGGGAAGAAAACTGGTGAAGCTATTAATTCAGCAACATTTCAGCAGCAATTAAGCATACACATAAGTAGTCAAAGTAGTCCCCAGTTTTACATTTTTTAACCTATTCTTTTAATTGCAAAGATGAGTGCTTTAAATTGTTGAATTTGCCTTGATCCCTGAAATTCATCCTAGGTTTTTGTTTTCAGATATATAGTCTCAATGTAAAACTGTTGTGTCATCAGATTTTGTGCAATTTTCTACATCTTTCTCTTCATCCAGCTGATGGATAAACTCCTATGAAAAAAAATAGAGATTCTATCTTGTATGTGGTTCTTTAACTTGGACTTTATTTGCTCACCTCTATGTATGATAGTGACATTTTACTGGTTTCTTCCCAGAGATTAGAATCTACCACTTCAGTCTTTCTTCCTCATTGGAACTTGTAATTAACCCACATAAAATACCATTCTTCATCCTGCTTTCCACTTATGCTGACAGCTAACACGGAATTAGTGAGCTCCCAGGCCACGGATAAAGAGTGCCACATATGTCAGTTGATTTTTGTGAAGAGTTTAATCTGATAGACATGACATTGATGATGGGGTGAAGTCTTGCAAGCAAGACAACTCTATGTGAAGAGAGAGCTGTAGGTGCTGAACTGCCAACACTGCCAAACAGCCATAACCCTGGCTGCACACAGAAACTTAGCATGAACCTTCAGTGAAACGTCATAGGAGACACCAGTTACCATGTATTTCCAAGACTAAAGGGAAACTGCGTTGTGGCTTTGAGGATCTAAGCTAAGCAGCTGTACGGCAAATGTTTAAATCCTTCCTTGTATGCCTGTGAATACAGGTAAAAATTAAGCCAGTTAGAAGATAACTCTTTAAATTCATGAGAAGACACAAAATATATAGCAACTGTTATAAACTGGAATAAGCAAGGTAGAGGGAAAAGCAACTAATTAGCTTCCATTGTGGAAGTAGTGTGAGTAGTTATCAGGGAAATATAGTATGGGAAAATAGAAAATCTTTCTCCAGTTATGATTCTCAGTTATGATTTGGCCACAAGGACTATATATTGAACTTTCTGATAAGACCAAGCTGTTAGCAGAGCAGTGTGGCTGGGGAAAACAGAACACTTGCAACCTAGTTTATCTTAATTTGGAGGTTGTTCTTTGAATATTCCAGGTTCTGCCAGTTTAAAACATCTCATAAGTTTCCCTCATTTGCAATCTTCATTAAAGGAAGTAAAGTTTTGGAAAACGTCCATGGATATGTATCTTGTTACTGGCAGGTTTTCTTTCAAAAGTGGGCATCAAAGACATCTGAAAATCTGACAGAAGGGACACAGGAAAAGAGAAAGGAGTTTTCCACTGGTTTATTTGTATGTTTATACTTTCAGAAGTAGTCACATAGGAAAAAAAAATCTTTCCTTTTTAAAACTGTCTTTAAAGAAAATAATCTATTATTCACAATAGTTTATGTAAATATAGGTATATAAATATATAGTTAGATGTACAAACCTAACAAACTAATTTGAGCAAGAGAATGTGAGTGTAATAATGTCTGAAAATAATCAGAAAATATCCTGAGTAAATCTGCTTGATTGTTAACAATTCAGGTAACAGCTATTCTCTTTATTCTGAAGGTGTTGCTTAGTGACACCCAGAGATGAAATATACTCTTCATTACTCTCAGATAGTTTCAGAATGTTAACTGTGTTTTTCTTACCCTTCTTTTCTACAGAACTCAAACTCTGTGATTCTGAGAAAACAAAATTTCACGTATTCCATAACATTCTACAATTAAGTCATGCTTGACTAATCTTATAGCCTTTTATGATGGGGTGACTGAATGGGTAAATGAAGGACGTTGTGTATCTTGCCTTCAACAAGGCTTTTGATACCATCACCCATAAAATCCTCACAGGTAAACTCAGAAGGTATGGGTTAGATAAGTGGACTGTGAGGTGGACTGAGAACTGGCTAAACAATAGAGCTTGGAGGATCGTGATCGGTGACAAAGAGTCCAGCTGGAGGCCTGTAGCTAGTGGTGTTCCCCAGGGCTCAGTACTGAATCCAGTCTTAGTTAAGATCTTCAACAACTACCTGGTTGAAGGGCTATAGTATACCTTCAGCAAATTTGCTGATGATACAAAACTGAGGGGATTGACTAACACACCAGGAGGCTGTGCTGCCATTGAGCAAGATCTGGACAGACTGGAGAGTTGGGCAGAGGAACCTAATGAAATTCAACAAGTGCTACACCTGGGCAAGAACAACCCCATATGTGAGTACATGTTAAAGTCTGACCTGCTGGAAAGCAGCTCCATGGAGAAGGACCTTGGAGTCTTGATGGACAGTGAGTTGACTGTGAGAGAGCAATATGTTTTGGCGAAGAAGGCCAATGGTATCCTGGGATGCATTAAGAGTGTGACCACTAGGTTAAAGAAGGTTCTCCTTGCCCCTCTACTCTACCTTAGTGAGGCCACATCTGGAGAACTGTGTCTAGTACAAGTTCTAGGCTATCCAGTTCAAGAAGAACAGGAAATTACTTAAGTCTAATGGAGGACTACAGAAACAGTTAAGTGAACAGAACATGAGGAAAGCTAAGAGATCGGGGGCTGTTTAGCCTCAATAAGAGAAAGCTGCAAAGGGATGCGATGAAGCCTTCTACAGTCAACTGGAGGTAGCCTCTAGAACACACTCCTTGGTACTCATGGGTGTCTTCAATCACCCTGATATTTGCTGGAAAACCCACACAGCCAGGCACATCCAGTCCAAAAGGCTCCAAAATTAAAGCCTCAGTAGTAAGATGGTTTATAGAATGTCACTTTCTGCATGCACATTCTATAACTGTTTCTACAACTATTTCTACAACATAAGAACTGGTGATATCACAATATTTATTCACATCTGAAAATACGTATTAGGCTTTCAGGTGTGAAGGGTCCTTCACAGAATCAGAGAATCATAGAATTGTTTCAGTTGCAAAAGACTTTTAATATCATCACATCCAACCATTGACCTAACACCACCTTGGGTATTAAACCATATCCCAAAATGCCATGTCCACACATTTTTTAACCCCTCCAAAGACTCTATTTCAATACCTGATCACTATTTCAGTAAAGATTTTTTTTCCTTAATATCCATCCTAAACCTCCTCTGGTGGAAATTAAGGCTGTTTCCTCTCATTTTGTCACTTGATACTAGGGAGAAGAGATCAACACTCACCTCTCTCTCACCTTACTGTTGTTAAGAATGGTTTTGTAGCAGAGGGTGTATTACAGAATACAGAAGTGATTCTCCTTTAACAAAAAAACCCAGGAGTTATTTAGCCATAAATGAAATTCAGGAATGTAATTTCCTGCCTTCAGCTGCATAGCCCATAAGTAGATTAATGGAGAGAATCCATGAAGAGTCTTGGAATTTAAAGGCTATTCAGAATTTTGGAGTCAAATGAGAAATCAATATCTCAAATAAAAGATAACTGGGAAAAAGAACATTGACTCTTTTTGTGAAAAACTCTGTTAGAACCATGTGAAGAGCACTGTTAGAACCAGTGTGAAGAATAATTTAAATTAAAAGAAACCTAGCACAGTTGGGAAAAGATACCTAACAAGAAAACAAACAAACAAGCAAACAAAAAAAACCCCACAAGAAACCAAACAAACAATAAACCCCCAAACACAAACAAACAAAAAACCCAAACCAAAAATAAAACAAAAATCCCACAATGACAACTTGCACTGGTTTCTTAAATTCAGTAACATATTTAAAAAAAATAGAGAAGGCAAAAATGAGCTCACTTTCTCTTCCACTAAGGCATTGATTGTTGTCAATGGTTACAAATTGTTCAGGAAAAATTAAAAGTAATAGTACAAGTAAAATAGTAGACGTAAGCCAAGTTATTTATTCTCAATTTAAACCAAATAAAATCAATTTAGAATGAGCACTTAGAAAAGCTTTCACTGCAACTTTACTTTGAAAATATCAAGTTAAATGCATTTGTCATTTTACAGTCAAATCATCTTACATAATAACAATGCATTTTTCTTATAAATAATCTTTTGTCAAAGGAAGTACTAATGTATAAAATTTTGCTTGATGAAGCAACATTTTAAAATATGAGTTGAAAATAATCTTTTCATGTTTCAGCTTCCCAGTCTTGGAGATAATGACTTCAGGACTTTGCAGTCTTTGGTGAAGTTAGCAGAAAGGTCAAAACTAGAATATATTTTCTAGTCTGTTCTCTGTGTTAAAAAGACAAACATAGCTCTTGCATTTATTCTTATGATTCCCATTTTTGTGGCACCACTTGCATGTATGGGCCCTATATTGAGAATCCCATCCTGGACAGCAAGACTGATATTTCATAATAGTAATATTGTACATCAGGTCTGCACTGGGGTATATGAGTATACTCAGGAAATGATAATCACATCTAATCATATCATAACTAGTTTCATGGATGATGCTGAAGGACAAAGAAACTATTTGAGTTTATATGGTTGTATTTCTGACAATTGAAAATACTATGCTTTTTAGCTGACTTATTTTGTTTTAGAGAAACAAACAATGGATACAATTTCTAAAGCCTTTGATAAGCAGAATAATTCAACACCATAATCTGAAGATCACTCTGTCTTGGCTCATGAAGTAGTTGCTCATTTAGACCAAATTTTGTTTTGCTTAGAAGAAAGCTTAGCATTCAATTTTAATGAATGACATGTTTTCAGTTTTGCAAATGAGCCTGTTTCAAATTTGAGCCAAATATCTACAATGGATAAAATCAATAGGCCCTTGAATTAACAGAAAATTAACAAGGTTTAATAAAATTCATGCATGCACTATGCCTGTGCTGCATCAAAAGGAAGATAAATACATAATCCCACACCTCTTTGAACAATATCAATGCAAAAAAAAAAAATTATTGAAATAAGCATTATTAAAAAAATCATGTAAATATGATATCCACTGTTAATAATAAAAAAGGATTTTTTCTGATACCTTGAATCTTTCTAACCTGTAGTTTTACATGCACTTTCTAAGCTATCAAAATGTAAGGTCCTTGATGTTACTTAGAAATGCATAGTTTTTAAAAGAAGAAAAAATAGAAAAAGGAATACTTAGCTCTGTACCGCAAAAGCTGTAGACTATAGCAATGACTGCTGTCAAATGAATAAATAGAGCTCCATACGTACATCCACATGTGTGTAAATATTTGGACCAGCTATGAAAATGCCATATGCTTCTAACAGCTGTTAACACATGCAGTCACTTTCTTGTTGTATATTCAGATAGCATACAAAGAATTGACTCCATGACTGTATCTGAAGGGAAAAAGCTGGCAGATCATGCTGTAAATATTTAAGCAATCAGTAAAAATAAATGGCTTCAATTTAATGTGTCATAGAAATCCTCTGCAATGGCTGTTCCGTAAGGAAAATGTGTTGAAAAAAGGATCAGTTCATAGTTTAGTGTTGCACAGTGTTAAAACACCACTACTGCACCAGCTAATTATAGGCTGATAATTGATAAAAATGCTCCGAATTAACTGCAAGGTTACAGGCTTAATTTCTTACTTCAAATCGCTCAGTCTTTATTGATGCTGCTGTATTGCTAAAGCCTCAGAATTCCCACAGCAAAAAATTATTTCCCTGTAGGCTGCAAACAGAGAAGAAAAACAGCACCTCAGTAGATTTTCTGGTCTGCTTGGGTCTTTGCCATAACTCCCCTGGCTTTAAAACAGCTGAATTATTTCTCTGATTTCGATGCTATTGCTTTATCTTTCCAACACACAAGGGTACTTGACTCCTTATTCTTTGTTTCTGTTTCTTTCTTCTCTTCCCTTTTGCTTTTTCACAGTATTTTTTTAAACCTACAAAACATTTCTGCTTAATTGGTGAAATATATGCCGTGAGTGGCTCTCTCCATGTACTTTGACCACATAAGCATATAAAACACCTTGTAAAGGAAGCTTCTGTCACTTGTCATTATGAATGCTAACTGGTTTCTTCATCCATGCATACACAGAATTTGAGTAGTTTAGCAGTATCTGTTGCCACCCACTTGCTGATACAGGCATGTGCTACATCAGTGCTCTCTATTAACCGTGACATGAGTAACTCTTTCCCTGAAGACGTTAAACCTCCGAGGGAGACTTCTGAGTGCGTATCCACAGGCTTACATGTTGTCACTCCTGTTCTGTATTTGTACTAAGAGATGCTGTTTCAGTATTTTAATGCCAGAGTGCTGATGAAATTCATGACTCACTGATTTTTTATGGTAAGTCCAAATTTAACTTTTTGGGGTACTGCCATTGATGGTCAGAGTAACAAAATCCAATCATATGTCAGGCCATCTGCAAGGGCAGAAGTAGTTATCTTCCACTAATATTGAAGTGTCTGTGGCAGATCCCTGTGCTAAGCCAGAAAACACAGAATCAGAGCAAAATATTAGTATTTATTAAACAGCTGAAACAGCTTATGAAACATAATGAGAACCTGTCCTTCTTTGACATTAAATACAACGAGGAGTTGAGGATTTATAAGCTATGTACACAAAGAGCAAGAGCCTGACTTTCTCAGAGGAAGTAAAACACTAAGATCATAAAGACAAGTGGAAAAAATAAAACCATTAAAATGAAACAAACATCCATTTAATCTCTGAAGTTTGCTTGTCTTAGGACAAGATTCTTATGAACACACTAACCTTTGCTAATCCTTTCTAAATAGTGAATTTAGGGTAGGGCATATATCATAATCATTTGGGCTGGATAAAGCCCAGATCAGCTGCAAGGAATGAAATTGAATGAAGAATGTCTTGCTTGTTTAAAGTTCTACATATTCAGCAGCAGTTTTCATTCTCATCAACACAAGGAGATGTCCTGCACTCCTTACCTCAGGCCTAGCAGGCCTTGTGATGCATCTCAAAATTCCCTTTCCAGCCAGAGTCATCTCCCCCACAAAAAACATGAGATAAAGAAGCAAGTGAGCACTTTTCGAGGAGGAGAGAAGAGAGTGATATCATCTAGACACTGCCTTAAATAGTGTGATACCAGAAACCATAATAGAACAATATGTTACCATATCCTGGGATGACCAGATCCGTGCCTTAAGACTCTAGCTTTTTGGAGGATTTTGTCTTTGTGCTCTTCTTAAACCACCACAGGAGATTGATTAGAAATATGCAAAATTTAGATAACGTGAATGTTGGTGCAAATCCTAACTCAGTGATATGCAACTAGAAATTAATAAGGTAAAGAGAGCTCTTTTTTGTCTCTGTTTGATTTCAGAGGCTATATTTGTGCTTTTTTCCCCCCACATTTTTCTGCAATCATAGTATATTTGTTCTTAGCTTTTCATTATTAACAAGATATAGAAAACACACAGCTATTTTTGGGCATCCTGGAGATGTAGATTTTTATCCTCTCTCTGGAGATTATTGCTGCACAGCATTTTACAAACAAAAATGAGGAACTCTGCATGCCTCCACATACTTGATATGGCAAACCTTAAATATTTGGGGATTTGATTATCAAAGTAATCACTTTTATCCTTATGTGGTGCCATCATTTTTTAAACTGGAAAAGTCGTTTAAGCTCTGTACTCTTCAGGTTCTACGGCAGCTGAGTATTTTCCTTGCCTCCAAGACGCATTCTTCATTTTCCCAATCTCAGCAGGAATTTGTTAAACTTCAAACCTGTTCAAATCCTAACATTTACCTGGAGCCCTTACCTATTATGTCACCTGAAGATCTAGGAACACATGAAAACTAGGTATGAAGTAAAAGGAGCGTTATCACACCCTTACTATGAAAAATGAGTGAATTCTGTACTTGTGAAGGACATTTGTTTCCTTTCTTGATCTTAGTAATCTTTTTATATTTTTGTTCTGTTTTGTTTTGTGTTTGTTTTTGTTGTTTCTTTTTTTTTTATTATTACTGGAAAGCCAGTATGTGCTTTGATATAACTCATGATAAAACCATTTCAGTTATGTTGTTTGTCACACGATTACACAAGAGATTAATTTTGTTGCTTGTATGCAACAGGAATAAGGATTTTTTCTTCAAAGTAACACATAAAGGCAAATAACCCCCTAACTTTTGTTAGATACATGGCATATATGTAGAACCATCACAGATGAATAAAAAAAAATCAAGGATTAAATATTCCTACTGAAACTGACCTCACTTAAGTTAAACTGACTTCCATTTGAACTTAAGGCAAAACTTCCTTATTTTGAAAGTGAAAGAGCACTGGAAC
Source organism: Indicator maculatus (assembly GCA_013399975.1). Taxonomy (NCBI): domain Eukaryota; kingdom Metazoa; phylum Chordata; class Aves; order Piciformes; family Indicatoridae; genus Indicator; species Indicator maculatus. Next base: position 574,014 of record VXBD01006886.1, read on the forward strand.
AGGCTGCTCAGAGAGGTTTACGGAGTATTCTCGGGAGACTTCCAAAAACTGCTTGGATATGTTCCCATGTAACTTAATCTAGGTGTACTTCCTTTAGCAGGGGGGCTTGGACTAGGTGATCTCTGGAGGCCCCTTCCAACCCCTACCATTCTGTGGCTTTTCTCACTTTCTGTGTTAAGATGTTGCTATAAAAAAAAGAATAACATATAGATCAGTATACTTCAGTCAATTGCCTCCCAATGTAACACCTCTCAATCAGGACTGACTTTGATAAACATTTTAAGTGATTTTGTTGCCTATTTGTAATGAAAAAAGCAAGAATTATGAGATACAAACGCAGGCAAGCCAGCATGAGACCATCCTTCCAGAGAGCCAGTGGCACCAGGACCAGCTCCAGCACCAGGACCAGCTCTGGCAGAGCAGTGTTTAAATAACTTGGCTTTTCTTTTCAGGTGAGCAGGGCACTTCCTGGAAGTGGAGGCACGTGGAAAAGGGGAGGAGGAGCAGCAGAGTCATCAGGAAGCAGCAAAGAGTGGTTGGTTCCTTCCTGGGCAGAGAGAAGATTGTGGTCACAACACGGCCAAGATCCACAGGGCGCTCAGGGCGAAGGAATGTGAGAACTCAGACTGAGCTCCTGTGAGAACACGCAGCTGTGCAGGTCTCCAGCTGCGGCGAGTGCCTGAACTTGGCACTTGAACTAGAAGGAGTTAGAGACACCACTTGTCTACAGCGTGATCAATTAAGCAACCCACTCAGGCAGGTGGTTGAACTGAGAGAGGTGGTAGAGAGATTGAGAATGATCAGAGTGTGAAAGAGAGATAGGTTGGTGGAGCCAGACTCTGAAGCCAAAGCAGCAGGAAAAGGCTCTACGAGTAGTGGCGGATGCCCTTTCTTCCTGTCACCAGGACAGAAGGAGGGGACATAAGGGGCAAGGGGGAATGGAAAGAGATCCCTCCTAGGAGAAGCAAGCAAGAATGTCCTCAACCCCCCTCACCTACCCAGTTGCCTTTGTACCATAGGTATGGGGCTTTGGGACTTGACAGCCAGGAGAATGAAGATGCATGCAAGGACAGGTACAGTGCTCTGTAAGAGGAACTGGACAATGGTGAGGATGATGGTTTTTCTTGCTTGGACTTATCAGTGAAATCTAGACAAAATTCCTCCTGCATTAAAACCTCTTCAGTAAAGGGCAAAAGACAGGCCATTGTCATTGGTAATGGTTCTACATATATGCCATGTGTCTAACAAAAGTTAGGGGGTTATTTGCCTTTATGTGTTGATTTACAAGAGGCCAGGCCTGTTTGCAACAGATGGGAATAGCCTATCCCACAGGAGGAAAAGGGTTTTAGGAAGGGAGCTGGCAGTGCTCATTGTCAGAGCTTTAAACTAGGTATGAAGAAGGGAAGGGATGAAACTGGGGTCACTACGAAGGAGCCCGAACAGGACATGCTAGCACCTGTGGGAGAGGTGTTGGTGGTGATATCAGTACCTCAGATCAAGTGTGTGTATGCCAATGCCCACAGCATGGGCAATAAACAGGATGAATTGGAGATTATCGTGCACCTTGGAAACCACAACATAGTTGCCATCATGGAAACGTGGTGTGATGATTTGCATGATTGGAGTGCTGCAATGGATGGTTACAGGCTCCTTAGAAGGGAGAGACAAGGGAAGAGAGGTGAAGGAGTAGTGTTATATTAAGGAGTTCTTTGACTGTCTTGAATTCAATGTTAGACACACCAAGGTGGAATGTCTACGGATAAGGTTAAAGGGGAAGGCCAATGAGGCCAGTATCCTGGAGGGAGTCTGCTGCAGACCACCTGACGAGGATAAAGACACTGATGAGACATTCTTTCAATAGCCTGGCAATGTCGTGTGTTCACCAGCCCTTGTTCTTGTAGGGGAATTCAGCTTCCTGGATATTTGCTGGAAGTGTAACACAGCAGAAAGGGGACAGTCCAGGAGGTTCCTAGAACGTGTGGATGACGACTTCCTGTTGCAGCTGGCGAGTAAGCCTACCAGAGGTAGTGCCCCACTAGACCTACCGATTATGAACTGGGAAGGGCTGGTGGAGGATGTGGTGGTTGGAGGTCGTCTGGGGCACAGTGACCATGATATGATAGAATTTTCAATATGTGGTGAGGCTAGGTGGTGTCAGCAAAATCTCTACCTTGGACTTCCAGAAGGCTGACTTTGGTCTATTCAGGATGCTGATTCAGAGATCCTCTTGGGAAGCAGCCCTCAAAAGCAAAGGGACCTGGGAAGGTTGGGCCTACTTTAAAAATGAAGTTATGAAGGCGCAGGAGCAGGCTGTCCCGATATGCCATAAAATGAGCTGTCAGGGAAGAAGACCAGCCTGGTTGAGCAAGGAGCTTTTGCAAGAACTCTGGGGAAAAAGAGTGTACTAACTTTGGAAAAAAGGGCAGTTGAACCAGGAAGCATTTAAGGATATTGTAAGGTCATGTAGAAAGAGAATTAGAGATGCATAATCCCAGTTTCAACATTATCTGGTCAATTCTGTCAAGAATAATAAAAACTGCTTTTATAAATACATTAATAACAGAAGGAGAGACAGGGAAAAATCTTCATTCCTTATTGGATGAAGGATGGAACATAGTAACAGAAGACAAAGGAAAGGCTTGAGGTACTTAACACCTTCTTTTCCTCAGTCTTTAACAAAAAGACTGACTATCCCCAGGGCAGATGGGCTCTTGAGTTGGTAGATAGGGATGGAGAGCAGAACATCCCTCCTGTAATCCAGAAGGAAATAATGACCTGCTGTGCCACTAGACCCTAACAAGTCTATGGGTCCAGATGGGGTTCAGCTCAGAATGCTTAACGAGCTGATGCAAGAGCTAGCTAAGCCACTCTCTATCACTTAGTACCAATGCTGGATAACTGGGGAAGTCCCAGATGACTGGAAATTGGTCAGTGTAATGCTCATCCACAAGAAGGGCCAGAAGGAGGATCCAGAAAACTATAGACCTGTCAGCCTGACCTTGGTACCTGACAAGGTTATGGAGCAGGTCATCCTGAGTGCCTTCAAGAGGCATGTACAAGAAAACTGGGGAATCAGGCCCAGCCAGCATGGGTTTAGGAAAGGAAGGTCTTGCCTAACCAATCTAATCTCATTCTATGACTGGGTGACCTGCCTGGTAGATGAGGGGAAGGTTGTGGATGTGGTTTACCTAGACTTAACAAAGGCTTTGACACAGTCTCCCACAGCATCATTCTGAAAAACCTTGGACAATTGCACCCTTTGCTGGGTTAAAAACCGTCAGGATGACTGGGCACAGAGAGTGGTTGTGAATGGTGCTGCATCCAGTTGGTGTTCAGTGACCAGTGGTGTCCCCCAGGGATCAATACTGGGCCCAGTTCTATTCAACATCTGTATCGATGACCTGTATGAGGGGATTGAGTCAACCGTTACTAAATTTGTGGATGACACCAAGTTGGGAGGGAGTGTGGATCACCTGGAGGGTAGTAGGATGAGGCAGAGGGACCTGGACAGGCTGGGTCAATGGGTGAGACAAATGGTATGGGATTCAACAAAGCCAAGCACAGGGTCCTGCACTTTGGTCACAATAACCCCACACAGTGCTACAGACTGGGGGATGAGTGGCTGGAGAGCAGCTCAGCTGAGAGGGACCTGAGACTGATTGATGACTGGATGAACATGAGCCAGCAGTGTGCCAGGTGGCATGGAAGGCCAATGGCATCTTGACCTGTGTCATCAGCAGGACTAGGGTGGTTTAGCTTGGTTTCAGTAAAGCATTTGACACTGTCTCCCACAGCATCCTTACTGCTAAACTGAGCAAGTGTGGACTGCATGATCAGGTAGTGAGGTGAACTGTGACCTATTTGAAGGAAAGAAGTCAGAGAGTTGTGGTCAATGGGATGGAATCTATTTGGAGGCCTGTATCTAGTGGAGTCCTTCAGGGGTCAGTACTGGAACCAGTACTATTCGATATATTCATCAATGTCCTGGATGAGGAAACAGAGTGTACTGTTTGCTGATGACACAAAACTGGGTGAAGTGGCTGAGACACCAGAGGGTTGGGCTGCCACTGAGCCAGAGTTAGGCAGGCTGGAGAGCTGGGCAGGGAGAAATTGAATGAAATTCAACAAGGGCAAAGATAGAGCCTTTAACCTGGGAAATAACAACCTCATGTATCAGTATAGGTTGGGGACTGACCTGTTGGAGAGCAGGGGAAAAGGACCTGGGAAGGTCATAGCGGGTGGAAGGATGACCGTAAGCCAGCAACGTGCTCTTGTGGCCAAGAAGGCCGATGCCATTTGGGGGTGTATTAGAAGAGGTGTGGTTAGTAGGTCGAGAGAGGTTCTCCTTCTCCTCTACTCTGTCCTGGTGAGGCTGCATCTGGAATACTGTGTCCAGTTCTGGGCCCCTCAGTTGAAGAAGGACAGGGAACTGCTTGAAATAGTCCAGTGTAGAGACACAAAAAAGATAAGGGAGTGGAACATCTTCCTTACGAGGAGAGCCTGAGGGAGCTGGGACTCTTTAGTTTGGAGGAGGCTAAGGGATGACCTCATTAATGTTTATAAATATGTGAAGGATGAATTCCAAGAGGGTGGAGTCAGGCTCATGATGCCGAATGACAGGACAAGGTGCAATGGGTGGAAGTTGAGGCATAGGAAGTCATATTTAAACATGAGGAAAAAAATTTTCACTGTGAGGGTGAGGGAACACTGGAATGGGCTGCTCAGGGGGGGTTGTGGAGTCTCCCTCTCTGGAGATATTCCAAACCCACTTGGATGCATTCCCGTGTGATCTGGTATAGATGATCCTGCTCTGGCAGGGGGCTTGGAGTGGGTGGTCTTTCAAGGTCCCTTCTAACCCCTATCATTGCTTGATTCTGTTAGCTTGCAGTATGATGCATTAAGACATTTTTATGTTTCTGCTTAAATCTACTTGCTGATTTCAAATGTATATGGTCATACATTAGGAATTGCAACAATGAAAGAAACAAGATAATAGAGATGAATCACACAGGGAAATTAGAAACATCTGAGAATTAATTAAATGTGGCTCTAAGCTAGTAGAGCTTGGAAAACATGTTCTTAAATGCAGTTCAAAGGGAGGGAGACTTGGAGAGTTGTAATGTTGAAAAGAGATGTAGGGATGATAGACAGTAGACAGTAAATTAGATATTGAGCTTGCAATATAACAGGAAGGTACAAAAATGCTGCCAAGTTTAGGCTGCACGTGGAGGAAAAGCATGCCATAACCTGCATAAGCACTGCTGAAAACACTGCAATAGTTTTGGCTATTGAAATGCCACAGAATCACAAAATCAACCAGGTTCGAAGAGGCCTCCATGATCATCAAGGAGATGAAATCAAAGGTGAAAAAACCCAACCCAACCCCCCAAAAAACCCCAAAACAACAAAACAAAAACACATGCAACTAAAAAGCTGGTGAGATTGCTTTCACATACAAAGTGAACAAAACCTTACAGAATACATGTCCAGAAATACTTTCTTGATATAAATACCAAGTGATGAAATATTTTGGGACTGTTGTAAAAACTTACTCAAAATGAAATAAGGAGACCAAGAGAAATATAATAGTTATGAAGGGACAGGTTGTAAGAACATGGGCAGTACCTTTTGAAAACTGTTGCTGGGGAAAAAAACGTTACAAGTTCCCATTCACGTATCATATATGCAGAATGCACTCTGCTGGAATTTATTATCCCTTCTTTAAGTACCTCAAAGATAAATGTTTGTGTATGAGCAAAATAGCCAAGACTCCCCTTGGAGAAAAATGTAGACATCCCCAGAGGAAGATTCTTCTCATGCTTAATTAGATATCCATGATAGGTCAGATTAATCACTTTTAGGAAGTGACTATGTTGGTGCCTACAGTAAGTGGCTGTAAGACACCTCAATTATCATGTTTCAAGATAAGTGAGATGAATCCCATGCAAGGCAATGAAATTATGCTTCATACAAATACTTAATGTAAACATATTAATTTAAATCTTATTGAAAATTAAATGGAAAACTTATCAACAAAATGTTGTGCTTGCAGTATTGTTAAATTTTAGTTTCATTTAAATGTTGTTCTTTTCACCCTAATCCTTCCCTGATATCATTTGTCATCTTTAATATCTACTTAGTATTTAAAAATAAAGATCTCTTGTGTATCAATCACATTTAATGTATTATGTGCTAGTCTTGCTGGTGGTGTTGTAAAAATGCATAGTAATAGTGCAAGAAAAAAATAAGCTAGATAAAGAAAAAAATAAGGTAGATACAAAAGTATCTCTTGGTGAAGCTCACTTGAAATGAGAGAAATGGCAGAAGATTTACCTGCAAGACAAGCATTTCATGATAAAGGTTACTGTGAATTGCACAGTAAGGTCTTAGAAGGTGAAAGCTTGAAGACTGCTTTGAATATACACATATCACAGAGACACTGTTACTTATTTTACACCACAGGTATTTATGTTAGCGCCTTGAAAGCTGAATATCTACTATCAAAAAGAATATTTGAGAATTTCATTATTTTTTCCCATGTTTCTTATTTGCTACAGATGGATGTCTGTGTTAATAAATTGCACGTTTTGGTAGAGATTCATCACATAATATTACATGGCCTAACATTGTTGACCAGGACTACAAAAATTACTTCTCTGAGTATGTATAAAACACCTTAAATAAACCAGAAGAAATGATAGCACTTGAATTATTTTTTCTATATTATAATTACTTTAGCACTACTGGATTAACTCTAAATACTACTCAAACACATTCTGAACCTCAGTGTGAGGTGTGATAGTCCTCATGCTGACTTAGTACGTTTGGAGAGGTAACTTACACCATTTTGGCATATAGTAGAATTGCAGTCCTCTATTTTTGAATGCTTTCATCCTCTACAAGGGAGATGAGAATAAATAAAAGTGTGAATTTTATAGGAAATCTCTCCTTAAGAATCATGTGTGGGTTTATTTATTTATTTAAGTATTTACCTAGCTAGATTTCCATTGTTATTAAATACTCAAATTTGATTTATGCTTCAAAGGTCACATGGCAATTTCTGAAACATCTATCCATTGATACATATTCAATTTTCTGATGGAAATCAAAGAGTCATGGAATGGCTTAGATTAGAATGGACCTTAGGGATCATCTTCTCCAACCTAATCACCATGGGCAGGGACGCCTCTCAACTAGACTCAGCTTCTCAATGTTTCATATTGCAGTTAATATTTATATGGATAAAATAATTTTAATCCACTTCATTTCAATCTGAAATTCATTGTTATTGACAATTTGCCACTGCATAAAATAATTCAAAGCTCAACCCTAAATGCCTTCTGTGTGACTTTGTGCCTACAAAGATCCACACAGCACACTCCAAAAAGTCAGAAAACTTTGAATCAGAAATACAGAGAGCTTAAAAAAGAAAACCCACAAAAAAACCCAACAAACTATTAAATCACCCTATTCTGACCTCTGTCAGAAAACATTTTTTTTTTTTTTACCTCTGGAAAATAGTACTGAATACTTAAATATGTCTGTTAGCTTTCCCTTCGAGAGAATACAGTCCTATGTGCTATAGGTTGAAAATATATATATGGATTGTTAAATCATAACTGTAAAGTCTCTAAGATTTAATCATTTTCATCATAAGCTAAATTTTGCTTTTCATAACACTTTGGAAACATATTGCTTACTCCAAATGTGATGATATTGTTTATTAACTAAGACAATTTATATACCAAGCTTATTAAGACTAAAATCTCTTGTTGATCAGACCCATTGACAAATTTCTAGTATAGATAGAAAAAAACCCATAGATGGTCAATTACAAACGTGGTGATTTTCAGTGTGCAATATTTTAGCTTAACTCAAATGCTTCAATACTTTGACTTACAATTCTGCCTTTTAAGAATTCAAGATAGCACAAAGCACATCAATAAAGCCTGGCGAATCACAGAATCATGGTTGAGTTTGAAAGGAACTTCTGGAATTCATCTGGTCACAGTTTACTACTTGGCCACTTAAAACAGGCTTCCCAAACCACGTTCAGGATATTTTTTTCGAACACAGGAGACTCCACAGCTTCCCTAGGCAAACTGACAGTGCTCAGCTGCCCTCACAGTGAAAAAGTGTTTCCTGATGTTCAAACATAACCTCCTGTATTTCAGTTTGTGCCCTCTGCCTCTGGTCAAGTCCCTGGACACTACTGAAAAGAGACTGACCATGACCTCTTTGCACCATCCCTGCAGATATTTGTATATATCAAGGAGATTAACCTTCTCTTCTCTAGGTTAAAGGGCTGTAGTTCTCGCAGTCTTTTCTTACAGGACACATATTCCAGTCCCTTAGTCGTCTTTGTGGCCCTTCATTGGAGTCTCTCCTGTATGTTTACACCTCTTGGACTAGGAAATCCAGAGCTGGACATGTCACTCTAGATGTGTGGCCTCATCAGTGATGAGTCGACAGGAAAGATTGCCTCCCTCAGCCTGCTGCCAGGACTTTATCCAATGCAACCCAGGATACCATTAACCTTTCTGCAAAGGCACATTGCTACCTCCTGTTCAACTTAGCATCCACCAGGACCCACCGGTCCTTTTCTATAAAGCTGCTTTCCACTTGAGTGGCTCCCAGCATATATTGGTGCACAGGGTTGCTCTTCTTCAGATGCAGGACTTCGCATTTCTCTGTTGAATATCATGACATTCCAGTCACCCCACTTCCACAGCCTGTCAAGGTCCCCTTGGCATCATGATCCCCTGACATATCAGCCCCTCATTCCAGTCTGGTGTCATCAGTAAACTTGCTAACCTGCTTCACCACCCAGATCACTAAGGAAGATGATGAATAAGACTGGACTGAGTATTGATCTCTGTGGTATACCACTAGTTACTGATCTTTTGCTAGATGTCATACACCTGATCACCACTCTCTGGGCCCAGCTGTTCAGCTAGTTTTCATTCCAACTCACCGTCTGCTCATCCAGCTCATACAACAGCTTGACTATGAAGATCCAGTGGCAAAATATTTTGTATGTAATTTAAATTAATATGTATCAATAGATCATGCAACTGCTGGACATGTCACTGGACCATAGATCAACTACGGATCATTATGAAGCAGAACGGAGATTTTGGAAGTCTTACTTGAGCCATTTGAAGATGCCATTGTAAAGACTTGTCTAAGACCTAGCAGTGACCAGCCACCTAGTTCAAAAGATCTAATTCCCTACACACACGTTATTCTATGACAAGACTGCAAGCTTTAAACACTAGTTAGATGAATCTCATAGCCACAGTAGATGTGAAGGTCAGAGCCTGTCAAGGTCACTACTTGAATTAAAGATTTATGGCAGCAACAATGAATCCATTACACTGCCTGAAAGACAGAAAACAGAATTTCCAGCAATTCTCTGAAAAACATCTTCTCAAATACACAGCAATCAATCTTAGGTATGGCTGTTTGACATGTACCAATCTGGAAAGTCTAACTATTATAAAAATTACTGTACTACTGCTGCTGTTGAGGGAGGGTAAGTATCATGTTCATGAGAGTTGAACTCTGGGCATTTGAGATCACCTGCCGTGTGGTCTCCTTTGAACCTAATGCATGCATTAGACAATCGCTAGTAGAATCTGAGGACTGAAATCAATATATTCAGAGCACTAGGTCATAAGGAATTTTACCTTGGTAGCTTCAAAGCTAGATTGCCAACTCTTTCCTGCTGCTTAATCATGGAAAATTTCAAAAAATCTGAGTAAACATGCAGATTTCAGAGCACTAAGAATGGTTGACCTTTAAACAGAAAAGCGTTCTCAGTAATAACAAAAGAAGATCTAGTCCCCTATGTAATTCTGAATTGTTGTTAACAGTTAGACACTTGCATGTGTCAATAGACCAGCTCAATGAAGAAAAAGTTCTACTAAAACCTTTTTGCTTTTACATCTTGGTAGCCCTTAGAAATTTGCCTTCCACATTAAGATTTGACCCAGGAAAGGAACTGCAATATGAACTACTTGGGAGAATTATTCTTTATTTGATATTTTTATTATTATGATATGAAAGTGTCTTCATGGGCTATCGGACATTGCAAAAGGCATGAGCATTTGTTTGAGCTTTTCAGCAATAGCTTGCTTCTTCCTGCAGCAGATGTTTTTGTGTTGTCCTGATTTCAGCTGGAATAAAGTTAATTTTCCACTTAATAGTTGGAATACTTCTGTGTTTTGGTTTTAGAAGGAGAATACTATTAGGATTGATGTTTTAGTTGTTAAGAGGTTGTAATAAAATACATATATTTATATATTTTATTATTTAATGTTTTTGGAGAAGGTATCTTCAAACATCGCCTCAGCTCATTCACAAAGTATATTTACAGGTTCTATTATTCAGTTGTGGGTATTACATTCCACATATGAAGACAGTTAAATGATTTGAGCAAAATCTGGGAATTTTCAACACAGAGATTTAAACTGGAAATAAAGATGCCATGATCTGTGTTTTCCCACAAATGGGGTTCTGTAGCAGATTAGCCAGGTACTCATGACTTGCTCCTCTGTCCAGTACCTTGCCAGACACTGTAATTATAATTCAAGCAGCTCTTGGCTTGGACAGGGCTTAAGAGGCCTCTCTCCCTTGCGCCCAGCACATGGTCTGGAACTTTTCCTTGACTCAGAGAGGGCTAAGGGACCTCTGTCATGTGCTCTGTTGCCAGGCTGTGGCCTTTCCATGCCTTTTCTGGGACTCAGTTCTCTTGGGGCTTTTTCCCCTTTCTACCTTGGTCCAGGTGCAAACTCCAGGTGTAGTTTGCCTGTTAGGAAAAGCTCTTCAGCTGCAACTGTGGCAGCATTTGGCTCTTCTCACTTGCTTGGTGAGAAAAAGGCAAATCACCAATCTTCTCATTTGGTTTCAATGCTGTCCAAAGACAATTAATGCGCTTTGGTAACAGAGAAACCTGATAGCTGAACCTATAGGATGGGGCATATCCAAACGTGTCCAGGAGCCCACACAGTTCACAGATGTGTTACAAGGTTAATTGCATGTTACATGTTTATCTGGATTATCTGGACCCCAGGAAGTGTCCAGGTTTACACATTCACAGATGCTTAATTCATTGTCTGGATTTGGGCATGTTTTGGTGTTTGTCCCTTCAGGACAGCAGTGTTATAAAATAAATTATTTTCCACCTTCTCATGATGCCTTGCCAGCAGAGGCTAGGAGCACAGAAGGAGGTGTGAGGGGACACAGCAAGCACAACTGACTCAAATCAGCCAAAGAGATATTCCATACTATACAATATAATTTCCAGTATATAAAATGGGTGGAGCTAGCCAAAGGGTCCTGTGACTCAGGGATTGGCCTGAAAGTGGTAAGTAATTGTATTGTGCATCATATGATTATTACTAATTATTAATTTCTCTTCCTTTCCTGTCCTATGAAACTGCCTTTAACTCAGCCCACACTTATGTTTTGGTTTGGTTTGGTTGGGTTTTGTGATTGTTTTTTTTGGGGAGGGGGATGTTTGGTTGGTTTGTTTGTTTTTTTTTAATCCTCAACCCTATGCCACTGGGGAAGACGAATAAGTGAGAAGCTATGTGGTACTTAACACAACCTGAGGATAAACCATGACACACATAGAGATTATTATTACTAATAATGATTGCTACTAATAATTTTTACTAATTATTAATTTCCCTTCCTTTTCTGTCCTATGAAACTGCCTTTAACTGAGCCCACACTTATGTTTTGTTTTGCTTTGTTTTGGTTTGGTTTTGTTGGGCTTTTTGTGGTTGTTTTTGTGTGTGGTTCTGTTTTTTGTTTGTTTAATTTTTTTAATTCTCAACCCTATGCCACTGGGGAAGAGGAATAAGTGATGACACACATAGAGATTACACCAGAGAAATTCCACAGGATGAAGCAAAAAAACAGAAATTTACCTAATAGTAAAAAAACTTGGCCTTAAAGGCATACTGATAACATAAAATCCAGTAACACAGAAATTGTTTTAATTGAGAATAAAGTGAATTAAAAAGCCTAAGATATTAAAAAAGCATCATACTGAGAAAACAGCTTATACCTGTGTTTAGACACACCACTAATAATATACTTACCAGCACTTCCAATAAAGAATGTAAACCTTTGATACATATCTAATTTTTCTGGTTTATGCTTGGATCAGCTACCATAAGGGAAATCTTACTGGTTCCCCTATGATTTATCTTCTCAAATTTCTGACAAAAGCAGGGTATGCATGTCCTGAAGGGTCAAACACCAAAACATGCCCTAGCCCAAACAATGGGCTAAGCACCTGTGAAGGTGCTAACCTGGACAATTCCTGGAGTCCAGATGATCAAGGCAAAAGTATAACACGTGTGATTAACCTTGTAAGAATCCATGAATGTGCAAACCTGGATGCTTCCTGGGTCCAGATAAACATGTACCAGGTATGATTAACTTTGTAACACATCTGTGAACTGTGTGCGCCCCTGGCCAATGCCCCATCCTATAGGTCCAGTTATCAGGGTTCTGTGTTACCAAAGGGCATTAACTGTCTTGGGACAGTATTTAAACCAGCCAAGAAGCTAGGCAATTTGCCTTGTTCTCACGGATCAAGCAATAAGAGCCAAATGCTGCTGGCGTAGCAGCTGAAGGGCCTGCATTAGCAGACCAGTTACATGTGGTGAAGGCACCCTATGCCCAGAATTATGTCCCCAAATACCAACAAACTTGTCCCAACATGTTGTGACAAGTCCCCCCCTTCCACCCTCCTTCCCGGAGTGGGAACAAAGGCCCAGGTGCCAACCTGTCTCCTTAAGAGGTAAACAACTACATGGACCCATCACATGGCACGCTCATGCTCTTTCCATCTAAGGGCATAATTCTAGCTTCACCCTTTCTATAGGTTAAAGCAGGTTGTTGACAAGTGTGACCATTGGCCAGATCCAGCCTCGAGAAATCTATATTACCCCTCATGTTTATCAATTTGCTCTCTCCGTTTGGTTTAGCTATGTAAGCTCGCAGCCCTAAGTCTTCTCACTCCCACATGCAAGCTTACTAGAGGCATCAGCAATACGGAAAGAAGTCAGCTCCCCGAGCTGCTCGAGGAACCAGCAAAGGAGATTCCTTCACTGAAGCTACGAAAGCCAATGTCGTAAGCCCAGTCACGTCTTCGAGGGGACTGTAACCCCGAGGGTTACAGCCTCCCCTTTGAGATCAAGCCAAGGACTCCACTGTCACCTTAATGGGCAGCAGTTGCCGAGAGATTCGGCATTGTCAATTCCACTTTGAGACGAGGGGAAGCGCCACTTCACCGCACCCCTTCCCCGAAGCCTGTCTCCCACCAGGAACTGTCACCCCAGTCGCGAGGGCCGACACCGAAGGACCCAGACCTGCTGCACAGGACCACTGCCAGCACCAGTCCTGCCAGCCTCCAGTCACCGCAGTTGTGCTGTGCGACCGTCCTGCCAAGGGAAGCCACCGATCAGCAGAAAGTAACCCCTCCTGCAGCCGCGGGAGGAAAAAGAAACTTGCTCCACCCATGGAGGCGGAAGGAGAAAGAAAGCCTTGCCCTGGAAGGGGCCAGCCCGGGCAGACGGTATGCCAGGGAGCGGCCAGAGTGATCCAGCGACTTGCTTCACTACAAAGAAATACACAGTGTATCTTTTCACGTGCGCAACACTCAGTAACATCTAGTTCAAAGTGCCCTCGCCTAGCCCCGTGATATTCCAGCTTGAACTGCCTCTTGCATTGTAAATGTCTCTGTGCATAGTTACAATGTCTCTGTGCATAGTTACAGCCGCCAAGCATCTTGTCGGATCGCCATCTAGTGGACAAGCAGTGGAACTGCACCCTTCGTTCCCTTAATTAGAAATTGATTCTGTAAATATTCTAATTGGGTCACATTGTATATACTAAGCCAGTTTTGGAATATATTTTCACAACCATGTGTTAAAATCAATATATAAAAGTGATTAATCTGTTATTAATAATTTTAATAAATAATAATTTTCATAACTCAAATTTCATAATTCATAAATTAACATCCATCCTCCTAGTCACCACACTACACTTGGGCCTTGTTCTTACCACAAAGATACAAGAGCCAAATGCTGCCCAAGTAGCAGCTGAAGAACTTGTCCTAACAGGTCACAACTATACCCAAGCCTTACACCTGGACCAAGGCAGAAAGGGAAAAAGCTCCAAGAAAATTGAATCCCAGAAGAGGCTACAGCCCAGCAACTGGGCACGACAAGAGAAAGGGCCCCCAGCCCTCTTCAAACCAAGGACTGCTTGAATTATAGACACAGCATCTGGGAAGATACCAGACAGAGGAGTAAGTTGTGAGTACCTGGCTAACCTTTCATGGAATTCCATTTGTGGGGAAAACCACAGATCACAGTACGTGTATTTCCAATTTGAATTGCTGTATGAGAAATATTAGATCTGTGCTTAAATCATTTAGTTGTCTTTATATGTGGAATGTAATACCCACAACCAAATACAACTTGCAAATATACCGTGTAAATAAGTTACAGCAGTGTTTGAAGTGACCACCACCCAAGATACTAAATTATAAAATATATAAAAATATGCATTTTATTACAATGTATGAGAAGAAAAAGCAGTACAACCAAGTTACAGGAATTTAGAAAAGCTAAGTTTACTGCAGCAGTTATGGATGCAGCTCAAAAAAAAAAAAAAAAGTCTTAGTTAAACTTCTTGCATTCTTATTTAGTTAAGTGACTGGTGTCACAGAGTAGGATCCAAAAAACATCTATAGTGATTAAGCCTGGAGCTGCTTAAGGCATGGCCATTCTCAGCAGAGGGCTGCCTCAATCTAGGCAACAGAGAAAAGTTGGAGAAAAGACTGTAAGAGTCTTAAGTTACTTTCAAAATCGTCCAAGAACAGTATAAAATGGTATGTGTTGCCCAAAATGCTCTCGTAAAGATAGTAAATAATGAATGTCCAGGAAAATGAATAGAAAATGAGCATGTTTTCTTTGAAAATATGACAGCCAGAGCCAGCAAGCTGGATGCCTTCTGTATTTCTAGGAAAACTTAGGAAGTGAGAGAAAAGTAAAGAGCCTTCTCACTCAGTGTTATAACTAAACATCTCATAGCTTTACGTGGTTTCCTCAGAGCTGTGCTACAGATTGTGTCTGGGAATGTTACATGTCGTTATTACTACATTTGTTCTACAGTGCTGTAAAGAATTGTCTTTTTCCTGATCACTTTATTGTAACCAGGCAACATTCCATAAGAACTGGTAACTCCTAGGACATGAATCCTCCTTCCAGGGAGGTGTAAATGTAGTTTATACAATTATTTCCCAAGAGACAAATAGAACTTTAGATGACATGAAAGAAGCTGTCCCTTACTGCTTCAAGTATTAGATATCAGTGTGTTGAAAAGTCATGCTTCATTCTAGTTTTCTTTTTCTTTTCTATTACTCTGATCCTTTGAACATAAACATCAAATTGTAGAGTCTTTGTGTATAAGCATTCAGTCAGTTAATTTTTCATGTAAATAGGTAGGTGGGAGCTGAACAGTTTTCACTGCAGGACTTGAGTACTTGCATTGATGGTCTTACATGAAAGATATCTTTCAGACGATTTGGTACTTCAAAACCTTGAGGGATTTAGGTGCCTTTCTTGAATTGTTCCTAATTGAAATGAGTCTTAACTAATACTGGGAATCTAAGCCTAACCACTCAAGACTGTCAGGGCTTAATCTGTACATCTCTTTGGGACATTTTTAATTGCCTAATTTAAGCACTGACTATGCTTAACTGAATATGCTGATTTTTCTGCATGCATTTTTAAGTTCCTGTTTTACCACGCTTTTGTTGTAAGACTAACACCTGGCAAAACACATAATAATTGAGATCTGCAAGGTACCATTAATTAGTTTATTTTGTTATTGTTTAAGAGCACTAGACTTTAGTCTTTCCTGTGAAAGATAAAAGCGCTGTAAGCCTAGATGGTATGTGTAAATAACTACCAAAGAGCTACCAAAGAACTACCAGTGTTATTTAAGAACATAAATGGAAGTACCCAACAATAAGATCAAAGGGTACAGAATTGTCAGTTTTATGGTATGGGTATTTACTTTGAAATCAAATCACTAATTTTGAGAGTCTTCAATATCTATTTTTAAAAAATAAAATTTTGAAACTCATAGCAAAAGAAAAACCTCAATGTTGTCAAAACAAACAAACAAAAAATCACTGGGGAATGCACATTTTTTAATTTCCAGAATTTATTCTAAATTGCTGAGCTTTTAAAATTAGAACATCATTCTGAAATTTCATACACTGTATTATGTAATGCTATCCCGGTCTTCTTTATATTGCAAAGGTATTTAGATTAATCTTCAAGCTTCCACTGTATAACTTTTATAGTTCTGCATTCTTGAACTAGATCAATGTTAAATGTGAATTTCTGTAATAAATAAGAGTATCTCCCGCTTGCAGGGCATTGTACCACTGATCTTGCTACATCACTTCTTCCTAGTCAAACAGGTTTTTTTCTTCTTTCAGCTAGTGAGATTGTTTTAAATATCACTACCTGTTTGCTTTTAGAAACTTCTGTGAACAAAATTTTCACTGTATCTGAAAATCCCAGGATAAACTAAATGTGAATACTCAATCTTAGGCATATCTCTCAATTACATGCACCTGTGCTGGATCAATTAGCCTTCCTAATTATTAGGAACAATAAATGGCCCATGAGTGTTCTCCATTAATTAAAATGCTATCATCCTTTTCCAAGTGCATTTCTAATGCATTCTATCTACAGCAGCTTTGAGAACAGCTAGTCTTGGCTGGACTTCTGGGTGTTGATTTGCTTTTAAAACTCATTGTCCTGCCCTGATGGACTACTTTTTTTTTTTTTTTTTTTTTTTTTTTTGGTATTGTTTTATTTCTGTGAACTATGCCTTTTGTTTTGCTAGCTATTGTGAGGACTGTATGTTGTGGAACATAATTAAATCTTGTACTGCAACATTTTTTCTTATCAATGAAGGGATACTGCTGCTGGTGATTGTAAAGCTGTATTGGACCTCTCTTTAATGGTTGTCTTTGATGTCTGTCTGTCCAGAAAGTAATTTTCTTGCAAGGATGCAATACATAGGCGGTTGTACAACAGTAATTCTTACAAGTGTTAGAAATGCATGTTTAAATCTTACTTATGTGCTCATGACCTTTCTAACACAATGATTTAAGAGAGTTTTGCAGATTAACTGCTTTATTCTGCACTCTCCAAAAACTCTCTGCTTAAAAAGCACCCTTACAACTCTCAATGATTTTGTTTAATGATGCAATTCAACTTCTGTTGAAGGATCATTTTTAAAAAGCCATAGAGCTAAATATGGCTTTATAAATTATTTATAGAGAATTGCTGGGACAGTATCTTGCTTCGTGAGCTTCTGGTGTCAGTACCACTGAATTATCCATGGAAATTAAGTCAACAAAGTTTATTCTTTTCTTATTCTCTTCCAGCATCAAACTTCAGTATAAATTCATGCCAGAAGCCATTTTAGAATTTTATGCAGAAATATTTTTTCATTGCCTCACTGTTTCAAAGTGGCAGAAAAATATTTCATTAATATATTGCTTCTATTCCTAATTAGCAGTTTTAATGCAGCCAGTTGTGCAATATGCACAAGTATGCAGTAGAACATATTTGGCATGGCCAGCATTTAATAGGAAAACAATGTCAAAATAGCAGTTTTGTAAAAGCTCAGAAGACTATGGAATTGTACGTGGTCCTGTGACTACAGAAGAAGAATGAGTGTTTCAGGTCAGCCCAAAGTTATGAATATTTGAGCAAAATTATGGAATTATATAAAGTAACTAAGCCAACCTATGTGTAAATAGGAATTAACAGGAACAATTAAGTGGAGACATAGACCTTTGAATTCTATTTTTAAATGTCTTTTAGTTGTCATGTTGTTGACGTGTTTCATGATAATTTCCAGACTTCAATTCACTGTGTTATTGACATCAAGAGGAATTTCATTGGGAACATCTTGCATAGGGTTTTTCTGAAATCCCTCCCTATCTGTTGCCATTACAACACAACTGTTCTTCCTGGAGTGGTTGTTTTCTCTATTTTTCTATTCCCAAAAAATAATGTTATGGCTTTATTTTTGCAAGTATTAGAAGGGGGAGAAAAGAAACTACAAAACCAAAAAAAGTCAAAGCCAATCCAAACCTCAATGCTTTCTAAGTGGACTTTCTGGGTCATCAATTACTAAAGGAAGGAAGACCTAGGATTTGAGGCTTGGAGTCACTTTCTATAATAGTTTTCAGTTTCTTTGTGCATTGTCATTCATATGAGATGCTACAACTTTGTGTACAAAAGATATAAAAAGTATCCTCTTTTTGTTACTTTTGAAAGGAAATGGTTCTCAAGAGGTTTTTTCCATGAGCCATAAACCTTGGAATGTACTTGTGTTTAAGAGACAGGATCTGAGAATGTTACCTGTGTCAAGTGCCTTAGGCACTTAGCATATGCAAAGCTTTCCAGGACCTAACTTCAGTTTAAGTTCTCTTGTGAACTGAAATTATGTGTAATAGCCTTTCTTTGCCTAATTGAGGTACAGCTAACACAAACCAAAAGAATTACATTTCTTTTAACATGCAATTAGATTACAAAAGTCTCCACCATTCCAGCACGAAAAGTGATATGAGTGCATACCAGGGAGCACAGAATACTTTTCAAGAATATGAGTGCAGATCCTACTCCTTTTCTCTCTCTTTTTTTTTTTTTTTCTGGTGAGGCATTTTGGTGTAACTAGACTTTTACCTGAAAATTGAAATAACCCTATATAAAGGGAATGAAATTTGGAAACTATATTAGTGAGTAACACAAAAAGTAATGTCATGTGGACTCAATGTAATTTTTAAAGACAGTCTAATATTAATTTCTCACATATGAAATGACAATTTACTATCAGTTTTATAACCTTCACTGACAAGCATTTGTGATTTTTCTTTTCCTTCTCTGGTCCTTTCACTGAAATTTTGTAGTTAGATCAGAAATAAAGAACAAAAATCCAGAGATTTTTCTCTGGAGCTAAATCTCTAAAATCAGCAGTTTCCTTATAGGTGATAAAAGTCTCATAAGGTATTGCTACTATTCTTCATATAGGAAAGTTTAAGGTAGTATAAGGAAGATGCAATGATATTCTTGAAATACAAAACCCAAGTATTATAATTTGCTTAACATAAAAGAGGGAAAACATAAACAACTGTAAAAATTCAGACCCTAAAGAGAAGTCTGCTATATGAATTTATGTTTTTGTTTATATCTATTGCAAAAAATCAGTCTTCCTGTATTAAAATCTGTTCCAGTTTCTATCCTGTCAATGAGTATGCACCAGAGTAAATTCAATTTCATTTTAAAATATGCACCCTACAAAATGCAACTTTGGTCTTAAATAATTAAGCTATAAAAACTCCTAATTAATGGATTTCTTAAGAGTAAATTTGTAAAATATATTCCCAATTCACAGAATGAACGCTTTCTGCAGATGGTCAGGAGAACATATTTGACATGGCCAACATTTAATAGGAAAACAATGCCAAAACAGCAGTTTTGTAAAAGCTCAGAAGACTATGGAATTGTACGTGGTCCTGTGACTACAGAAGAAGATTGAGTATTTCAGGTATTCTGAAATCTTAAATGGACTTTAAATGAATACAAAAATTGCAGAAAGAATTCATTTGTGAATATGTGAATAGTATGAGATTTCTGAATAAAGACAAGAAAAATGGAATATCTCTGATTCTTATTTTAGTAATATTTTGGTACTAAGAAAGCAAATGTTTAGTTAAACTATTTAAAATAACATACATTATACACTATTCTAGTTTTGTTCTGTTCTAACTGAGCTCTTAAAGAGCTAGAACAGATCACAAGGTAAGGGGTATTTTGTAAATAACAGAATGTATTTGTGTGATATAGCCAGGTGGCAGTTCAGGCTGGGTGCCTCCTGCTACTGCCACATAAGTTACACCTCCAGTGTCCCAAGTGTCCAACCCAGTAAGGTGGACAGAGGACACGGCATATTTCTACCCATAAATCCTGAGCCCTATAAATCCATCTGCAAAGTCATTCTTTTCCTCTTTCTTCCCTCTCTGCTCCCGTGGGAGATGCTCTCTATTGAGTAATGGTGGTGGAGTATCTCAAGGCCTCTTAGGCCTGTCTAGGGCTAATGCCAGGAGGAGAAGAGGGGGGCAGTCTCAGACCTGGCCAGCCTGAGATGAGCCTAGAAGTGTGTGGGGGGGAAGAAAGAGCCCTGGGGGTTTTGGGTGGACCCTCAGGTGGAAAGAAGGGAAGAGTTGGGAGGTCTTTCGATGTTGTAGAAGGGACTCTCTACGCTTTGGGATATCTTTGCCACTATGCTTGTAGTTTTTGTAGTTTCACCAAATTGCTTTTCCATTTAAACTTTCCATCACTCTTCAATCCATTTGCTTGAGCGTCATTCTTTTGTCCCTCTTGGGGCAATAGAGAATCTGTCTGGCCCCAAACCAGGACAAGCCAACATACTTATCTCTAAATTATAAATATGAAGGCTTTTTGAAAATTATCTTTTAAGTTTATGTTGCTTTTTACCTTTAGAGTGCAACATAGCACTGATGACAGGATAGCAAAGAAAAAAAATTTGAGTAGATTGCATAGTTCAACCAGAATTCCATAATACTTTTAAAAACATATCTGTGTGTTTTACCCTATTCAGTTTTCAGCACTTCAAAAGATACAGTTCTGTCTGCTTTTCTTAGAAGATAATTATTCTATACTTCTTTCACATTTATTTGGATAAAATGGAAAACTGCTATGCATAATGATGCTCATTTGCTTATGTATTTTTGTCCTATTACTCCACAGCACAAATAAGGTCATTATATTCAGCTTCTCTCTCTCTCTCTTTTTTTTTTTTTTTTTTTTTACACAGACTGCTGCTTTGATATTTTGAAGGCTTCTATAGCTTGTGAAAATGAACTCTTAATTTGAAATCTTCTTCTAGGACTTTTGACACTGAAAATTTTATTTAAGAGCTTGGTTTCCTTTTTACTGCTCTGAAACTCAGATCCCCAACAATTACACATGGAAGATTTCTGGTATGTTAGCCATTTCAAAGTCATGCACAATTCTGCTCAGATCACAAATAATCTCTACATGTGTACTGTCTCTAGAGTACAGTACATCAATATGCCTACCATTAACAATGATACTCACCACCTCTTTCTCTTAATAGTTTCTGGTCTTTGTATCACACAGAAATGGGTCATTGTGTAATGTGGACAGGTTGCCATTAACATTGCCTATACTCTTCACTTGCTAAAAGACAAAAAAAGCACCCTAAACATAGCATGAAAGCAGAGATTTTAAATGTAGTACTTTAGCGTAAAGAGAGTAAAATTCACGTTTAATTTCTGCTTTTGATTCTGTTACTTTAATGATAGTTTTTGTTGAAAAAGGACATCTTTCAAAATTTCAACAAATAGCTTAGCATTTGCATTAGCTCTTACTACAAGAAAAAAAAAGTTTTTCTTTTCTAAGAAGCTTCAGTACTGAAGTATTTTAGACTTCTTCACTCTTTCAGAACTTTGGCAAATTGGTTACACAGACTCTGTAATAAACATAGGTGGAGATGTTCCCTGAGATTCGATTTGCAGCCAGCAGAATAAAAAGGTATGAAGGAGAAAGAAAAGAATACTCTAGCTGGCAAAATTTGAATGGCCAAATGGAAATCAAAACATTCGGTAGAGCAGCTTTGGCATGATTAGTGGTTCCAAAGCCATTAACGTTATTTGCTTCAACAAAGTTCATAGAATCAGTCAGGGTTGGAAGGGACCACAAGGCTCATCTAGTTCCAATCCCCCTGCCATGGGCAGGGACACCTCACACTACATCAGGCTGGCCACAGCCTCATCCAGCCTGGCCTTAAACACCTCCAGGGATGTGGCCTCAACCACCTCCCTGGACAACCCATTCCAGGCTCTCACCACTCTCATGGGGAAGAACTTCTTCCTCATGTCCAGCCTGAATCTCCCCACTTCCAGCTTTATTCCATTCTCCCTAGTCCTATCACTACCCGAAATCCTAAAAAGTCCCTCCCCAGCTTTCTTGTAGGCCCCCTTCAGATATTGAAAGGCCACAATAAGGTCACCTTTCAGTTCAAGTCAATTAACTCCTTTTGCAACTCATTACTTCTAAATTACAAGATCTTAAAATTTGGTTGTTGTGCTTTATCTTTCAATATAAAAATTCAGAATTTAAAATTATATTTTGCATCATAGTATTACGAATACTTAAGTAGCCACTCATCTACTAAGATAATGTTGTCATTCTACATTGTATTTTTTAAAAAAAGAACAAAACACATTTTAAGGACTATAAGGTGGTTCATTTTTTTTTCTATTTTTTTAAAAATACTTCTGGAATACTTAAATAAGTAAATTATACCTCACAGAGGTGCGATATTTATTCAACAGAACAACAGTTAATGTTGTTCTGTATTCACTTAAGTTCTTAAGTTCTTGCTAGATAAACTCCTATAAATAAATAAAGTCTGACAAGACGTAGTTTATGTTGCCCTTCATTTCAGTAGGTAAATACTATGAATTCACACCTCTAGTGTATACAGCTAAGACTAGAAAAAAAAGCCAATACATATTGAAGTTTTGGGTTTAAAATAAAACTACATATCCGATCAGTTGAGTCAATGGTTAATTTAACTCTAAGCTTTCTCATGACCCAATTATCCTGCACCAACCCTGGTCAGCAGGTTGTGGTTCGGGGCATCATGCTAAGGTTCAAAGAATTTGCTTGGAGTAAATAAAGGCAGAAGAAATGGCAGATGAACTGGGTTTATTATATTGTACCAGAGCGGAGGAAAAATGGGAAGGAAAAACTGTGGGAAGAATATATATCAAAGAGAAGATATATCACCATTTTCCTGGCTTAAAATTGTGGAATTGTCACAGGAGCAGTTCCAAGTTTCTTGGCAGCAGGAACACATACTGAGAGGAGGAACATCAGGGGAACAGAACCATGCCATGTGGTCTTCTCTGAGCTGCAAGCAGCACGAAGAGTGGCTGTGCCATGTGGCTTTTCTCCAGGACATGGGCAGTAGTGGCAAGAGAGTGGTGAGGTGCTAGCAGTACAGGCTGCCTGCTGCAAAGCCCTCTAGGTACGCAGGCAGTGGCAGAAATGTAGCGGCATGGGGTCCCAAGCAGTAGGCAGTGTGGGGCGGAGTGCAGGCAGGAATGGAGCAGTGTGTCTGCCTCTGGCTCTCTGCTCCCTAGTGCTTCCCTGGAAGCCCCACCTTTTTTCCCATCCCCTCCACACAGCTGGCGTGGGAGAGTGTGGTACCCACAGAGCAGTGCAGAGTGCCCTGTGCACACTCACCCTTCAGTGGTGCTGTTTGAGGCAACCAAAACACTCAGCATCTTACACACTTGATGTTAACTTACAAGTTGAATAGTGGTTCAAATATTCACAGCTGTGTCCTCTCAAAGCAATCAATCACTAGATTGAAAATCAATTCCACGTGTTTTCTGTGAAGGAACTGGATCTGGAGAATTTAACATCACAAAGATATATAAAGACTGACTATGAATATTATTAATTTTAAAATAAAAATAACTCTCTTTTTTGGTTTGTTTTATTATTCCCTTAATAACTACTTTCTCAACAGTAGGTAAGGACAGCACAGAGCACCCACAGTCACATACATACATACATTTACACAATAAATCAGCTAATAGTATACAACTTCATATGTGTATTTCTTCAAGTGTAGAGAAGACAGTAAAAAAAAAAGATTAGATAAAATTAAAAGGTCAACAATGAGAGAAGGCTCAAACACGGTCGGATCAATACTATTGTTACACAGTTACTATTTTAAGGGTACTATTAAAATTCAAGCTTTGTCAGAACTACTTTGTCTAGATCAAATGGGTGATATAATTGGTGTGTACAACAGAACTGAATGCAGTGTAGATGCCTAAGTGACTTGCACTCAAACCTAAGCTCCTGCTATTTTTGCCAGGTATCTATCTATATATCCTTCAGCATCATTGATACACAGTACTTCAGTTTTCAGAAAGGAAATGGATTTTGTCAGCAGGAAAGGAACTCATATTCAAAGTCACAGAGAGTTTAAATCCCAACTTGAAAGTCATTACTAACAATACTAAAGCTCTGGAACTTAGCATGCCTCCAACCACACGAACTAGCTGAAACTCTGGCATACAGAGCTGAGGGGACCCCCAAATTATATGGTCTATGGGGTCAAGAGAAATGTTCAGCTGAGAATTTTAAGTTTCTACCTATAGGCACGATTAGCTTGCTTGTATCTATCAAAAGTAAACTTACATTTACTACTGATGGAGTCTGAACGCTGCTCACGCATAGATGCTTGTTCTGTAGGTGCCTGGACAGTGAGAAGAATCTGTCTTTTCAACATGGATTCTGGTGCTGCTTAAGATGTCTTTTTGTGGTCTAAGACAAAGATTTTGGTCTGGAAGGTATGCTAGAGAGTCTATAGGATACATGTGACCTTGTGAAACAGCCTTTATCAAAGCAGAGTTCTGTAGGAAATCTCAACTAGTTCTCAAGTTCCATGTTTATATGACTGAGTCCCACCACAAGACTCCCACCTCTAGACAACATACCAAGACTACTGGATTACTGCAAGTGTGACCATTGCACAATTAGCAGTTTGGACTACTAGACAACTATGGAACGAACATTAGAATCTTCCTCAGTGTCAAAGAGTCCCATAAGAACAACAGATCCTAGTCAAGTAGTTGACTAGTCACGGTTGCTGATTAGAAAAATCCCTATGGATACCATTGGGTAAAGCAAATCAAAGAAAAAGCCAGTTCTACCAAAAAAATAAAACCAAAAAACCCAACCAACACAACAAAAAATCAAAACCCAAAACCAACACACCAAAAAAACCCCAAAACCACCCAAAAAACAACTAAACAAAAAAAAGAGAAAAAAGCAAACAAAAAAAATCAAACAAACAAGAAAATAAAATTAACAGAACGATTCAGTAGTTTCTGCATGTCCTAGACAAACTGAACAAAAGCTTTACTTTTATACTGAAAACAAGAGGAAGGCACTAGAGAAATATGAAAAATTCTTTGCACAGAATAAATATGTTGAACAAAGTGGAATGGACAAGGTTACAGTAGTAAGGACAGAAACAGTACAAAAAAGATATAGAAGCCGAGAAGAGAGGAAAATAAAAGCTAAGGAGAAAGTAAATAAATAAAATCAGGTAAAAACCAGAGAAAGTTCAAAAGGGGAAAAAAATGAACGGCAAGAATGAGAAATGAAATGTAAGGAAAACCAAACCAAAATCCCAGGAAAATACACAGACTAGCTAAGTCACCAGAAATCAGTTTAGACACCAAATATTATGTGCTATTACACATAACAAGAGAAAGGAGAATGCAGAGTAATGCTTCCTGAATACGATCCAATGAAAGCTAAAATCACAGCAGAAGAGATGGATATACAAAACAGATTTTTAATTTTTTTTCTTACTATTTTGAATGATGACCTAAGGATATACTGATGACATGGATAACTGGAACATTAGAGTAAAACCAGATTAGGTAGTCTTTGCTTTTTTTTTCCTTTTGTCTT
Organism: Indicator maculatus; assembly: GCA_013399975.1. Lineage (NCBI taxonomy): Eukaryota > Metazoa > Chordata > Aves > Piciformes > Indicatoridae > Indicator > Indicator maculatus. The sequence continues at coordinate 599,684 of VXBD01006886.1, forward strand.
TCAGAAATACCACAAAGTATATTCTTAGTTCTAAATATGCTTATGATCTATCTTTCAACATTTTACTCAAATATTCATATTATACCTGATGCTGTTTCTACTGAATCTAATAACAAAATGCCCAGAATTTTCAAAGTACACAGAGCTATGCCTATTATACATTATGTCTATGTAAAAACATGGTAGAATGGTTAGTGAAGCTTTTTTTTAATGCTTCTGCATATTTTCAAGTGTATTAATTATCTTGATTATTTCCACAGAGAATAATTATACACATTTCTGAAGCTCTTCTCAGTGAAAACATTAGAAACAGGGAATATATAAACAGATTACACTAACAAAATATCTTAGGGCAATTTGAGCAATTATCATACATATTGCTGCTGGAGAACTGCCTACTTCCAGAATTTTACACCTGCTACTTTAAACTCACTTTTGGCTCTGAATTTCCTGAAAAACCTTATCACATACAAGGAGAATCAAGAGTTTAATCTGCACTGCAGGATTTAAACTATTTTCCCTGGAAAATCATTAACTTTAAAAATTTATCACAAATATTAGTTACTAGGTATGTCTCTATAAATTAACAGAATGGAATATCAATTACATTTCTAAACCAAGGAGAATAATTTGTCAGCATTTTATCTTAATCCTGACTTCAACCTGACTTTTTGTTGTACCAGAAAAGGCAAATCTCTAGCTATCTATTAAAGATGTCTGTATTGGGTTTGCATCTCATGGAAATTACATGAGAGTTGAAGGTGTATCTAGTTCTGTAAAAAAATAGCCAGGACTTGATAGGTCTTCAATTTAATCTCATCTGGACTTTATAGATTCTCTACCTCATTTCAAGTAATACTCAACACCTCTTTTAGACATTTCTTTGATCTAGTCCCCAGGCATATAAATCAAGGTATTTACATGCAGATATTCATATTTAAGTTTTATTACATTCAGTGATGATCTCTAAATAAGGCAGTTGATGAAGCATGAGTCATGATTCAGATTATAAACCACAAAGGTTTTAAAATACTTTGTTTAAATTTAGGTATCTAGCATCATTTAGAATGCCTTATGCTGTCCTAGATTCCTCAATGAGACTGACAGATATGACACAAATTGCACAGATGATACCTGCCCTCTTGATTTGGCTGAAATTGCACAGATGATACCTGCCCTCTTGATTTGGCTGATGGGAGTATCACCCTTCAACTCAAAAAGTACAAACAGTCTGTCTACATGGCACTATAGCATTAACTGATCCTTCAGGGTAAGTTGAATCTTCCCTTGACTGTGCTGACCTAACTTTACCTACATATGTGTATGTCCAGGTGAACTAAGCTGGAACTGGATTCTACATGAGTCTTTCTCTAAGAAAGAGGAATGTTTAGCAATAATGCAACATAATGTAAGTTGATACACAGATATACCAGTCTCAATTAGATGTCTACTACTGTAATTAGTTAACTGAGAATCATAGACAGATACTTAGTCACTTCAAGAGTGTGATTCGTATTATTTTAAAGTAGATATCTAAACAACGTAGTAAGAATCAGTGTTGTAATCATTTGCTTATTTCTTGGCACTAGTTGCAAGTGTAATCTAAGGACATCTCACAGTATCACAGTATCAATATATATCAGAGTTTGGAAGGGACCTCAAGAGATCATCAGGTCCAACACCCCTGCCACAGCAGGATCACCTAGGATAGTCCCTACAGGAATGCATCCAGGTGGGTTTTGAAAGTCTCCGGAGAAGGAGACTCCACAACCCCCCTGGGCAGCCTGTTCCAGTGCTCTGTCACCCTCACTGTAAAGAAGTTTCTCCTCATGTTGAGGTGAAATCTTCTCTGTTCTAGTTTGAACCCATTGTTCCTTGTTTTACACTTGTTTTACGCCATCTGTTAAGATGCATCTCATATAACTTTTGGACATCTATTTCACATCTTATTCTTTATTGCAGACTTGTCCCAGACTTGTTTGCCATTCTTGAATCTAGTACATGGTAAATCTGACTTAGCAGCTAACTGTACTACTGTATTCAGAAATTAAGCTTTATTTTGTGGTGTTGTTTGTGTTACAGTAACAAGAAAAAGAAAAAAAAAGTTTATTTTTCAAAGGGAAATATTGTAAATATATAAATATTATATATTGCAAATATATAAAAACACAGGTTTATATATTTGTACATTTGTATATGTATACAAAAATGTATATGCATATATATTCATACAGACATGCATACTTATATAATAGGAAAATGCATATATGCAAAAATTTTATCTAAAAATACTTTTTATGTCTGGTAAATAAAAGGGTATTAGTGCTGGATGAGTGGATGCAGTGTGCATGTGGGACTGTTCAAGTTAAATCATAGCCTCAGGCATGCATATGAATAGATAGCAAAAAGGGATATTAAACTCAGGGAACAATTTGAGGTTTTTTTTGATTTTTATGGTTCAGTCCTCATTTTTTAAAAAAAATCAGTTATATAATTTCCTTCCTTAATTCCCACCACTGTTGTATGATATTGTAAATAAAGTCTCTCAATACCTGAAATTATTTTATTTTATATAATTATTCAATTTCTCCTCTTTATTGGATCAATTTCAAGGGCATATGAACCTCAATGGAAATTGAGACGGTCCCTCAGGTTCTGTTCCACAGGTATTGGCATGACTTAGGTCTAAGACAGAAATTTTTGCAGCTCATCGAGTTATTGTGTGACATAGGATTCAAAATAATAGGGAAACGTTACTATCCTTAAACCATATAAATCTGAGGCAAAATGTGCCAGTTTAAATCTCTGTCACTGAGATAAAAATTAATTTGTTTTACCTTGTCTTTTCTGCAGACTAAGATCTGTTGAATAATCAGTTTCTGCAGCTCATGTACAGTAGCTGATTAAACTAGTAATTTATGAAAAATCCTGAATTTAATGTTCTGAATCCTTAAATGGTCAGTGGGCCTTATATGCTAATGAGTATTATTTACTGGTCTTATTCCTTTACAGACTTAGAATTCAGCATATGATGGCACTGATAGAAAGCCAGCCTAATAGAGCTCATAGTATGCATTTTCACATGGAAGAAGTGGTCATTTTACAGTTCAAAAGAGAATATTTGAAACCAAAACAATATTTATCACCCAGCAGTGAATGCTGCTAGAAAAGATGTCTGAAGCATCCAATCTCTCATTAGCTACACACTGGGGTGATGCTCAATGACTTCAGTGGTCCATTCTGCAGATGTAAAAAGTTTCTCCATGGAAAGCTGGAAAGTTGGTGAGGCAATAGATAATTTGGACAAATGTTTGATTGAGGACCAAAAAAAAAAAAAAAAAAACCCAGGATAAAGACAAGGACTGTGCTTTGAGGAGAGCATGTCAAACTCTTTGGTTTGGTGGTATTGTTATCTGATATATTTGTGCCTCACTCAGAAATAATATGCAGATATCCCTTGATGATATTTCTAATGTTACATTTCTCAGATTGGAGGTTTTCCTTTGGGGATAGACAAAAATTCATGGTAGCCATGTGTAAAAAAAAAAAAAAAAGAGAGAGAGAGAGAAATTTGGTGTTCACTTTAAAGGTAGAATATTTGTAATAGACTAAAGGAGCACTATGACATCAACTGTATGAAATATGAAATAAATTAGCTGATTGTGTTTTCATCGAAAACTGAAGTGGAAAGAGAGAATGGCTTAAAAATGTCACTATCTAGTTCATGACAAAGAAGTGAATATTTCTCTGTTCAGTGTCACCTCACGATAGTTATTTTGCTACTGCTAGTTCACTGCCTTCCAAAGATGGAAATTGGTTTACCCAGAACCCATTGTGAGAGAAAACTCCTTTCATTGCTGGCTATAGAAGCAACAGAAGATGGAAGCATCACTCAGTCACAAGCCATATGCAGCACAAGACCCATGGACAAAGTATCATACATCTAGAATGAAAAATTAAAAATTAAATTCTGTCACTTAAGTTTTATTTGCAGTTCTTTATGGATGACCCACAAGAAGATATCTAATCTTTCTGTGTATCAGATGATGTGGAGTGCTACAATGTTACAAGGTCTTCATAAACCATCTTTTTCTTTCTTTCTGCTATCTCATCTATTCTGTCTATCCAGTGCATTTATACTTCTGGGACTTAAGCTATATTTACCTTTATGGTAGTATGGCAGATGATTTAGAATAATCTTGGTTGAAAGCTCTAGAATGTGCTGTAAAACAAATGCAAGGTAATAAAAAGCCCTTATGACTGTGTAATGAAGAGAAACTAGTATAGTAGATAGCTTAAATGATTGCTCACTTTTGGCCCAGGTCTTTCTGTCCTTTAATCACACTTCCATGTATCTATGGTTTGTATTAATTTTTGTATGCTTCAGCACAACTAATTGCCCTTTTTTTCCCCCCCAAAAGTGTATTTTGTTGACCCCAGTAGGTCACAGATTCTCTTTATCTTTCTTCCTAATAAAAGCATTTACTTCTGAATAATTCATATATCACACTATAATCCAAGTTAAAAAGACAGTGTGTAAGCTCACACTCAAAGGCATAACAGCAATGAAAGACAAAATAGAGCATCATAGTTCCTACATAGCCTGAAGGAATTAAGCTCTTTCTCCTGCCATCCCCTATGAATTTTTTAATATTAATTCTTTCAAAATGAAGTTTAAAAAAGAAATCAGTATATGAAATGACCAGAACACTGAACCAAATTAAAATGCATGGTCCAGTAGGCACAAATCATATATACTAAGGTTAAAAAACAAAACAAGTGGTTCCAGTTAATCTCTTACTGTTAAATAGTCCAGTGATTTATGCCCAAAGAGTCACAGCTAACTTATCTTTCAGCTCAAAGGAGGATGGTGTTAACTATAAAGTGAATGGCACTTGATGCTTTACCATTCACTCAAAATCCTCTGAACTGAATTTTGCCTCTGCCTTAGATTATTGCATCTTGAGCTAAAATGGCTGAAATTAACCGAGCCACAGAGAATTACAATAATAGATTTTTAGCATCTAACCTTATAATAAATATATTTCCATATCAGCACGTGTAGTATGTACATTTAAGTTAAAAAAAAATATAGGGGTTATATCTTAGAAATTACATCAATATTTATACATCCTCTTCACTGGGATAAATTGTTGCATTAAGATTATGTACAACTGTCATTAAATCAGTAGGTGACTACAGAGCTGTTATGCAGAAGCAGTAATTGCCATACACTTGTAACATCCCTTGTGCTATTCTTCCATTGACTAAATGGATCCTGGTGTGACTACAGTAATTTTGCATTTCTGAAGTAGAACCTACAGACCTGTAGCAGTCAGTACATGAACACAATCTCTTTTTTTTTGCAGACAGCATGAATACTAAAACATGCAAACCTGGGTCTTCCAGATTTACCTGTTTGTCAGTGCGTGAATGGAAAGAGAAACACTGCAGGATGTAAATTATTTCTGGGCTGTGAATAAGCAATACATAGGCCTACACTGATTGCCATCAACCCATCACAGAATCACAGAATACATTTGGTTGGAAGAGACCACAATGATCATCCAGTCCAACCCTCAACCTAGCACTATAGGGTCAACTCTAAACCATGCACCTAAGCGCCAGGTCCACACGATGCTTGCACACTTCCAGGGATGGTGACTCCACCACTGGCCTGGGCAGGCCAATCTTATGCTTGATAATCCTTTCAGCAAAGAAGTATTTTCTAATAGCTAGCCTGAACCAGCCTGAGCTATCTGTGCTCCACTAAAGGTGGGAAGCAACTGTTTGACTTTAGCTGCTGTGTAACCCTCTTGCCTTACTGCTCATAATATATCTGCAGCCTACTATCTGTCCTCACTTCATCATAAAACATTTCAAGGAAATTGTAAACAATTCTTCACAGATGCTTTTCAGTGATTCCACATGCTGTGAATGTATCTTCCTATCACAAAGATTCTTGCGTTTTATAGGAAAATTTAGCAAAAATGAGAGCTACTTCCTGAAGAAAACCTGCACCAGATGATGAACTTGAGACTTCCCACACGAAATACTAAGTATTACTGGCGACTTCACAATGGATAGTCAATGAGAGGATAAGGCAGAAATAAATGATGGAGTATACTTTTGTGGTGTCTGTGTGAGCCAGCAAAGGCAGGACACAGGAAGCAACACAAAACCATGGCTGAAATACAGAGTGAATTTATTATCATTACCCTGTGAACTGGGGGATCTGTGCAGCAGAATCTGGGAGGAGGGACACAAGCACAGACACAGGCAGCTCTTGAGCCTTGTGCTTTCACCTGTATATCAGCAATTTTTGCAGGTATAGCTATCCACTGTGTTTTCGTTTTTCCTGCAGCAGGGCAAGAATCTCAAGCATGTAGCATGTTCAATAAGGTGCTTCTGAGTCTATCACAGACTTACGTTACCTGATCATAAATGTTCTGCTTATCAGACACTCAAGGATAGAGAACGATTAGAATGATATAGGTGGGTTTTGACACCCCAGCCACCAGGCACTTGAGTGTGTTTACACTCCTCCACATCAATCTTCTGTTATTTTCCTACAGTGACATTTACTGAATCATTTTTTAATTGTCCTTTTTTATGCTTTTGGCATAAAGAACAGAATACTGCAAAAATACTGATCATGAATGGTGATTTTTTTCATAAAGATTACTGATGCTATCTTAGAGCCTGTACAGTAATTTGTGTATTTTCTTATCTGATTAAGCCTAGAGAAGAGGACACTCTGAGGAGACCTAGTAGAGACCTTCCCATACCTGAAGGGGGCCTACAAGAGGGATGAAGAGAGATTGTTCACTAAGGCCTGTAGTGATAGGACGAGGAAAAATGATTTCAAAGTAGAGAAGAGTAGGTTTAGATTGGATGTTAGGAACAAGTTCTTACCATGAGGATAATGAAGCACTGGAACAGCTTGTCAAGGGAGGTGGTTGAGGTCCCACACCTTGAGATGTTCAAGGTAAGGCTCAAGAAGGCTGTGGGCAACCTGATCTGGTTGAGGATGTCCCTGCTTATTGTAGAGGGGCTTGGAATAGAAGACCTTTAGAGGTTACTTCAACCCAAGACATTCTATGATTCTATGTGCTACTTGTGGGGTGAATTTATGATCTATGACAGTTGTTCTGACAATGACACAGTTCATGTGAGTTATCACAATATAGATCCCATTGTATGCAGTTGTAGTAGTTCAACAACTACTTAACAAAAACTTAAATGAAATACAACGCTGAATATATATTATTTATTTATTTAGTCTGAAGAACAAAGGATGCAGTCTTGTAATTTTGTTTGTTAGGACGTCACAGAGGTTGCAAAGCCGAATGATACCTATTAGCACTAAATTATCAGTGTCTTCATTAGTTTACCATCCTTACCTATTAAACTGAAATATTTTAACAACAAAGAGTGTTGCTGAAAAATATTGCTTTCATAGGACTATGATTTCAACATATATCTTGGTTAAAGCAGTTGCCATACGAAAATAAATATATGAGTTTCACAACCATATCTGCTTTTGTCTGTCCTATTTACTTCATAGAATAAGAATATCTTTCTGAATAAAAAAACCCCCACCTACATTATAGTTCCACTTTTGTTCACTTTCTTGGTTTATATCAGCATTGGTGTCTGAAGTTGCAGATGGTCACATTAATTCAGGTTTCCTCTCTGTGCTCATATTCACAGTCGTCTTCTCCTGTAAGAAGATGCACAATTCCTCTCTCTGTTTTTGATTTTCAGAAGGATATCCTCTCCTCAGTGAGAATAAGACATTATATTTGTGGAATAAATGCATAAAATAAAAGCATCTGGCAGCAAATGAACAAAGTATCTTTACTACTGGCAAGCTGCAGAGTAGCGTAAACAAAGCAGGCTTTCCTGAATCTCATTGTAGTTTCTACTAGACTTGATGAAAATTCTTTCTCACCAGCAAAGAGCAACATTCTGAACATAGGATCTCAGATCAGCATTTTAGAACAAAGCCATGGCACATCCTTATTCAAAACAGATCCAAACACAGACATTTCATTATATATCCAATGGCAGATTACATTAAACCGTGTCTCTATCCTGCTTATGAAGCCAGGTAAATCAGGATTGTTCCATTTCTCTTCAATTTGTTTGCTCTGCTTATAAACACATAATAGTTTGTATTCTGTTGCATGACAATTAAAAAATATTTAATAGCTAATGTTGTATGCCTCTGTTCAACTCCACTAATGACAAAAGCCACATTTTATACATTGCATCAGAAGACAGGATAATTAACCCTAATTTGTTTATCTTCATAGGTCTTTGATACAGTTGTAAGATCAATACATGTAATTACTTATTATTTTCTGATATTAGAAAAAGAGACTAAATAGCAGGTAACTACCACATGCTAGGTAAGACTATAAAGACAGATGAATATTTTACTTAAAAAAAAGACATTTATTAGACTTCTGTCATCCTTTGAAACACTGTTCCTGGGGATGTGATATATTATCAGCTGTTCTCCATTTAATTTTTGTGTCACCATGAATTAAATATGCTAATAGCATTTTATTAAATTAAAATATGAAGTCCTGACCTAATATAATATTCTTATTTGCATGAATATACTATTTAATTCCCTACACTCTAAGGACTCATGGACATATTTAGCTTCCTTCATTACAACAATCTTCAATACACCATAAAAGTAAACATAAATAAATCTCATTTAAGAATAAGAACCTGAAAAAAACATTAGACACCTCCTACATATTGTAAGCACTCTTTTGTATTTCCTTAGTTTTCAAATAAAGTAGATGTGAGATCTAACACATCTAAGTGCTGTGTTCTGCACATTGGCCCCAACAACCTCATACAGCGCTACAGGCTGGGGGCAGAGTGGCTGGAGAGCAGCCAGGCAGAAAGGGACCTGGGGGTACTGGTTGACAGTAGGCTGCACATGAGCCAGCAGTGTGCCCAGGTGGCCAAGAAGGCCAATGGCATCCTGGCCTTGTATCAGGAATGGTGGGGCCAGCAGGAGCAGGGAAGTCATTCTGCCCCTGTACTCAGCAGTGGTTAGGCCACACCTTGAGTACTGTGTCCAGTTCTGGGCCCCTCAATTCAATAAAGTTGTTGAGTTGCTCGAGTGGGCTGCCCAGGGAGGTGGTGGGGTCAGCATCCCTAGAGGTGTTTAAGAAAAGATTGGATGAAGCACTTAGTGCCATGGTCTAGTTGATTATTTAGGGGTGGGTGATCAGTTGGACTTGATGATCTTGGTGGTCTCTTCCAACCTGATTGATTGATTGATGCATTGAATCTATTGAGTGTAACTGGATTTACAAACCTTGAAATTTACTATGGTAGCTGGGAAAAATTTGCTTCCCTAAGTTTTAAATCAAACTGTTTGCACTTTCATATCTCATTTTCCCTGTCATCCAATAATGTACCACACAATTGTAAAATTCATCTCAGTAGCAGGAGGAACACCTTTCAGATTTCAGATCTTTCAAGTTCAGTTGAGAAAGTCCCTAAATTATGGGCAAGTAGGTCCCTTGTGACTTTTAAGAACTGAAAAGAACTTTTTAAAGCCCTAAGCACAGAAGTAAATGATACGTTGGAGAAAAGTGCACATTTTTGTCTTTTTTTTGAGATTGACAGAAAGTAACACTTCTGCTTTCTTTATCAGAGTAATCTGTATGTTGTGCAGAGACTGGGCCTTGGTAGTACTTGGTGTCAGACTTCAAAATCTTTAAACTCTTTGTCTAAGCCAAAGTTGGTATTTCTACCAGCTGTTTTATATCTCTAATGTAGCCTCATGTAAGACTTCTCAGACTGGTTTACCTCAGTGTTTGGTCTTCAGCATTTGCTTCAGCTCAAACTACTGTATTAGATTTCAGGAGGAACCCTATTGCAGAATTGCTATATCTTTTTGCACTGTGATTTGTGAGTGTTATATTATGCACCCTTAGGTTTATCGATTTGACTGAGATTTAAAAATCTTTGTCCAGTCCCTCATCCCTGAATCTCACTTCTCAATTTTAGAATCAGAATTGGCAGGAGTTTCTGTAGCTGAAAGACAGACCCATATTTCACTTCTGCTTTAAATCTGCTTTAACATATAACTTGATTTTCTTTGTGTGTTTGGGGCTGCATAGAGCTCCTGCTGAGATTCTGATAGGAGTGCAAAGCAAAGTCGGCTCCTAAAAGAAATTAACAGCCCTCTCATTGCTAATTAAAAGCTCTTTGCTTTCTCTCCACATGGCTAGTGCAGCTGCTTCACATCCTCTCAATGTTTCGAAAACACATAAATTCAAAGACAACATTGTGAACAGCACCTGGCACTTGATGCACCTGCCATGATGAGACTATATTTCATTCTGTCAGTAAATTAAAATTCTCCAGGGCTGGAAAGGATACTTTTTTTTCTCATTAAACCTCTTACATTATCCCCAGTAGCAAAGAGACAGTAGTTTTGCTTCCATTTTTGATACTAAATATATCGTATTGTTGTTTGCTCCAGTGGTGCAGACACCTGCCTCCTGCTGTAAATGTTGTATTCTGCTTTTGAAAGATTTCCCCAGGGCTCCACATTCAAGTATTGGCTTGTAACTATGGCTTAATATCATGTCAAAATCTCTTAAGGAAGATGCAGCTTGTCAAGTCATCTCAGGACTGAACCTTCACCTAGTGAAATTCTGAAAATGTCCTTTGAGTGTTTGAAGCATAAGAAGACAAATAAAAGGCTATCAAGTCATTTGTAAAGATAATCGCTAACAGCATGCATTTTGCCTTTCCCTCCCCCACTTTCCATTAAATGCTGATAGAGAAGAGCAGACTGTAGGTCAGTGATCATTGTTATTTATATTCAGGTCAAAGAAAGTTCCAAACTTTTGTGTTTCAGGTATAGCAGCAATGAGGAAGCAAAGAAAAAGAAAACTTCAATCAAACTGTGATAGATTCAAGCACTGACAGATTGATTTCAGAGTTTATTTTCAGGGAAAAAAAATAAAGGCAAATCACAGGCAGGAAGTATTTCAATAAAAAGATTTAATGGACAACAAAAGAATTTAGCTGGATCTTTGTGATAGTTGAAACTGCTGCGTTTGCTTCAGCACAGGAAATAAATCCATAATGATTGTATTAGAAGTGGAACTACAATAGTAATTATTGTACTAGTTTCTATTATGCAGTAGGAGAGATTTTCCAGCAACTTTTGTTAGAGTGATACATGAGAAAGGTGAAAGTATTCATAAATAGTATGTGTCCTTTTTTTTTTTTTTTTCAGGTTAAGGAAATGATCTTTTCACAGGATCATAAGATGTCAGGGGTTGGAAGGGACCCAAACAGACCATAGAGTCCAACCCCCCTGCCAGAGCAGGACCATACGATCTAGCTCAGGACACAGAGGAAAGCATCCAGATGAGCCTTGAAAGTCTCCAGAGAAGGAGACTCCACAACCTCTCTGGGAAGCCTGTTCCAGTGGTCTGTGACCCTTAGAGTAAAGAAGTTCCCCCTTGTGTTGAGGTGGAACCTCCTGTGCTGCAGCTTACATCCATTGGTCCTTGTCCTATCACAGGGAGCAAATGAGAAGAGCCTGTCCCTCCCTCCTGACACCTCAGATATTTATAAATATTTATTAAATCCCCTCTAAGTCTTCTCTTTTCCAGACTAAAAAGCCCCAGGTCCTTCAGTCTCTCCTCATAAGGCACATCCTCCAGTCCCCTAATCATCCCTGTACCCCTTCGCTGATCTTTTAAATCAGACTTCTAAATCCTTCACAAAATGGTACTAATATTCTCCAACAAAGAGAAAAAAAAAAAAAAACCAACACTACAATATCTTGGACTGAAACCTAACAGAAACAACTTAAGAAGGACAAGGTGCTGTATTTTAACATTGTTTTTCACTCTTGATAGTAATTCTTGGACAAAATAAGGGAAAAAAATATACTACTCAATAGTAATATAAGAACATCAAGATATTACTGTTTATTTCCTTTCCCCAGCTACTCATTTTCAGTCCTCATCTAGAGTCCTTTTGGACAGTGTTCTTGTTTTATTTCCACTTCAGGGGAGATCGTTTCCACCATCACAAAAATTTGCTTTGAAATTTTAGGGGGTATAACAAAGATTTTCTAAGATTAATTTTCCTTCTTGACTGCTTCATTTTGATGTTTTTGTTGTTTCCAAAAATGATGGATTGTTTTCAACTTGGAAAAAAAATAAAGTCTACTTTTCCTCCTAATTCCAACTAGTTCATGTTGTCACTTAGAAATTATTTATTCATGAACGCTTTTTATAGTATTTGTTTTGTGTTTTTTTAACTTATTCAGTAGCAAATGAAAGTGTTAAAAATTTAAACTCATTAACATGACTGTAAAATCTCTCAATATCCAGTCAAGTCTTTGACAGTTTTGGATTCCTTATCAAACTTTGGGAAAGCTATTAGGCTTTCTTCACAAAAGAACTCAACAAATAGTGGATACTATCCATAGAAAATACCATATTAATAAACAGTTTCTACTTCCCCCCCACACCATTCTCTCCTCCATCCTGAGATGTTGATTGTTCAGTGTGCCAACACTGTTCATTTTTCACACTCCTTTGTCAGTTTACTGTCCACTTGGCATGGTATAAAGCTAATTAACAGTGAACACCAGCCCTTCTGAAAATACTCTTATAAACACTACTAGACCTCATAATGTATGAGCTTTAACTTGTTGCTGCTGTAAAATATGAGTACTATGCATATGTCAGTGAACTAAAGGATAAAACAAAAAAAAATCACTTTTATATTAAATAAAAAAATCATTGCACAAACTTAAGTTTCCAAGCTCAGAAGGTGTATTCTTATTAGTATTTGTAATGTCTTAATTATAAACAAAAGGGAATGTTTGAATAATCTCTCTCAGCCACATCAAAACTCACTAGCTATATTTTTATCTTTTGCTACACCACTAAAATTCATATGTTGGCAAGATTAGAGGTGCTGAGTTGAAAGGTGCTGACTTGAAATCATTTATATTAAACAATGGAATGACTCAAATTGAACTTAGTTAAGAACTGAATGAGGCAATCATTTGACAATGTGAGTTCATCAATTTCTGTTTATTAGAGTTAATATAGATAATATCATTCATGTAGTACACCTACTTTGCTGATGTTATTTAACCTGATAACAAAAATCACTTTAATTAATACCTTTGAAAGACAAAACTTCATATATTATAAATCAATTAAAGAACAGGCATCATACAAGTCTCAGAAGGTCATTCCAAGTAGGATATAGTTATTAAAAACATTTAAAATGTCTATTGATCTCATGTTGTAAACAATTTTTGCCTTATTCTATGTCATTAGCTATCTGTTAAAAATCAGGTATCATCAACAGGAAGTTAGAAGACACTTGTAGGGAAATATCTGGATTGCATATCAAACTGGGAAGAAACAACAATAACCATTTTATGGGGATAAAATGTAAGTGACAAGGAATCAAGCCACATTCTCTGCATGAGGTCTCTATTTTTGTGGAATTAAAGATTTTGAGAAGGCCAGGCTGATTCAAACAAACTTCAACAAACCATTCAAACAAACTTCTCCTGTAGTCCAGTGTTCAAAAGAACAAGCACAAACCTTGACATACCAAGAGAGGTGTGTAGTACAATACATTCTCAGATACCAAGTGTGGTAAAGGGTGCATATGCCCAGAATTATGTCCCAAATATTGGCAAAACATATCCCTACATTCTGTGCTCAAATTCCCCTTCACCCTCCTTCTGGAGTGGGTAATCAGAGCTGAGAAAACAAAGGGCCATGCACCAACAAGCCAGGGTAAACAACCCAAACTGCCTTATTTGGGGTAAACAAGAGGACTCGCCCACCTTATGGGATGCTTGTGCTGTGCTCGTGCTTCTCCCAAGTTTGGGCATATTCTGACCATATGACCTGCCATTGGCTAATGATGGTACTGACCAAGCTTGGCTATTGGCTAAATCCAAACCTCGAGCAAATTATGAATATTACCCAATTTGTAAACAACTTGCTTTTTTGCTCTTGCTCTTTTGCTCTTTTGCTTCTGTTCTTGCTCTTTGCATATGCTTTGCCGTCATGCACGTGCTCTTCCTTTGTCTTCAATCCAGAGAGAAGCCTTGATACCCAGGAAGTGTTGTAATGTCTCAGTTTAACCAGAATGCAGCAAAGAGTCCTTCACATAAGCTGCACTGTACTACAGCTTAGTGTCGGATCTGCAGTCCCACTGGTAGGAAGAAGCTGCTTAACCATGTCCTGAAGGGACTAAATCCTGTTGGAAAAGCCTCACCAGACAGGGAGAACGTGTCTGAATCTCTTTTGGCAATTGTAAGCAAGTCTGGTGCAAGCTAAGCTGCAGACCTGTGAGCCAAAGCCGGTCTGTAGGCCCACTGCTCACAAAAGGCAGAAATGCGCTCAGCCATTCTACAGCCAGCTGCTGAATTGTGGGAGTCCAAGAGCCAAGTGCCAGGGCAATCCAGAGCACCGTCTGTGCCCTGCCAGGACCACCTGTGAGTGTTCTGGACAGCTAGCCCATTTCTAAACTGAACCTGAGGGAAAGCCACTCCATGATGCTCCCCCCATGCTCTCCAGCTGCTTCAGAAGGGGAACAGTTCCCTGTGCTTTTTGTGGTATTGTGTTATTGTAACCTGTGGATTATCTGTAGCAGCTCCTGGTAATGCCCAGAGCCATAATTCAGGAGTAAAAATTAGTTTAAGTCTCTTTGAAAGGCTCCTTTAAATTGTATGTGCCTGATAACTGGCTCCAGTATTCAGCGGCCAGGCGTTTTCTCGAATCTCCCCCTGGTGGACAAGTGGCAGAATTTCATCTTCGTGCTTGAATAACTGTTTTGCATTTTTCTAATTTGGTTCAAAATTCTTAAACTGTACCAGCTTATGGGACTATACCCACAACCATACACTACTGTTAAAAGGTTATAAGTATTTTAGATTAGATAATAGTAGTAGTAATAATTATTATATTATTATTATTGTTGTTGTTACTGTTGTTGCTATTGTTGTTGTTGTTGTTGCTCTTTTCGCATTTCATAATTAATAACCATAACTATTACAGCAAGTTGGTGCCTCCATTCTTGATGAGGGATCTAAAGGTAACTTCAAGTTTGCAAAAAGTAGTTACAAATAGGGTGATTATAATAGTTACACCACAGTCAGAAAGATAAACAGATGGACTGTGGGTTCACCTGCCTGACAGATGACACTCCAAGTGCTGAAAGACAAACATAAATAAAATAGTTTGACATAATGACATTTTTTATAAGAATTAATACGTTTTATGACTTGAAAAAATAAAGAAAAATGTGGTGGATCAAACAGCAAAGACATATAAATGACAGTAAAACCACACAAAGCCCTAATGTAAAAGGAGAATGCATTTCAAACCTGAAGCAAGTCAAACAAGCATTGTGGTTTCCATTACAGAAGCATAATTGAAACATCAAAATAACCTATTCAGGAATTAATATTTTTAATTCTGATTGCATCAGAAAGAAATACCAGCTCAGGAGTCAGTAGTGATGTTGAGCTTGTATTTGGCAATCAGAGTACAACATTTTAGCTTGACTTAAAATCTTGCAAGTGCGGTCCAGACATCTATCAAGAAAGAATTTAGCTTTGATATCTTCCATTTTAAGGATTCATAAATTGCTTCTGAAAAGATAAATAATATTTTATGGGATTATGTTAGAATAGGTAACTATTAAGGGATGATGAGTACTTCAGCAGGTCAAGTATGGACCTACTAGAAGCTAAGCAACATTCTTGAGGCTTCCTCAAGAATGGATATGTATTCATTTGGGATTCAAAATGTCATATCATATTTTATAGACATGTGCAATTACTTCTATGATGTTTGAAAAGGAAGATCATAAAGATGATTAGAGGGCTGGAGAACTTACCCTGAGAGGAACTCCTGAAGGAGTCAGGTCTGTTCTTACTGAAAAAAAAAAGGTTTAGGGAGGAATCTCATCGCAATATTGTCTCATTTAAGGGGTGGCTATGAGGAAGAAGGAGGCTCTTTCTCTTCACAAGAAGCCACAGAGATAAGAAAAGGGTACAAGTTACGCTAGGAGAGGTTTCATTCTAAGATAAGAAAGTTTTTTTTTCTACAGTGATAACAAGCAAACACTGGAACCTGAGGTCATGGTACAGTCCACATAGCTGCAGGGTTTCAGGATGCAGTTATACAGAGTGTTAGATAATGTCATCTGGGCTCCAAGAATCGATACTCCACAATTTCTTTGGGTAACCTTTTACAGTGTTAGATGATGGGGGTTTTTTGTTTGTTTGTTTGGGTTTTTTTCCTCCTGAGGGTGACTCAGAATTTGCCAGCTTCCAGCTTCTGTCCATCACCTTCTTTATGCATTTCCAAAGAGTCTGGTCCTAATCAGATGTACACAAAAAAGTTACTTCTGAGCCTTTTCCTTTCAAAGTTGAGCAAACTGACTTTTCTCACTCTGTCCTTATACCTTATGTGCTGCAGCCTCCTCCCAGTACCTTTCTGGCACTGGAGAGCCCAAAATAGGACACAGCACTCTAGAAAATGTGGCCTGACAAGTGCTAAAATAGAATGAATCATTTTCTTGGACCTCATGACTGTACTCATGTTAATACAGCCCAGCACACAGCTGGCCTTCTTTGCTTCAGATCTGCTCTAATGGCACATGTTCAACTTGTTGTCCACCAGATCTTTTTCTGCAACATTGCATTTTTCCCTGGGAGCTTCCAAAATGATCAGATAGACTCAGTCTCAGAGTGTAGAGCAATACAAAAGATTTCTGTAATTTGTTACACTTTGGAGAATGCTTAATGAAGACAATTTTTGACAGCTTCTGAGAAAAACAGATTTCTATTTATTTTTTTATACTTAAGTTTGTTGGATTTTTGGGGGTTTGTTTTGTTTTGGGGTGTTTGTTTGTTTGTTTGGTTTGGTTTTTGTTTTTTCAGAAATATATCTCCTGGGCATGTTTAGGCAAATTCACATAGGGTTAATGAAAAGCTCTCTCCTGACACAAAACCTGAAATGCTTGCAGTTTTTACTGTTGGATAAAAACCAGACATTTTTTTTTAACTTCTCTCTCAGACAGACCTTAGTTGATCAAATTGAAGCTGGAAATGCTCAACTCAACATAAAAAAATTCCATTTGCTTAATATTGTTATATGACAACATGGAACTTAGATAATTTCTCACATAGAAGCCTAAAGTATTTGAAATAGCTTATCTAGCCAAAAAACCTGCATGGGTTAGTACATACAGTACAGGATTTACAAGAGACCCAGGCCATTTGGGTGTCTTGGGACATCATAAAGAATGTAAAGATGACATTACACAGTTATGTTTAGGCAACCCAGCCAAAACCTTTATTGACACTGCTGACCAGAAGAGCTGAAGTATTTGACTTAGTGTTACCAGCACTTAGGTATCTTTAGGTTTTATTGTTTTGACCTGAGATTCGCCACCGAGAAAAAGCTGTGAAAGTAATTCTTCAGCAAAACTATAAACAACTGAAGAGTGTTAAGCACACCTTAAAAAATTATTGCTAACTCTTTCTATGCCTCTTGGTTTGAAAGGAAAGGTCTGAAGTAAACATTGTTTCATTGGTGGCTCAAATACAGCTTTAGTGGACATTACTTTTATATATTTCCTATAATCAGACCTGTATTAGCTTTATCCTTTTCAACTGTTCTAGTAGTGATGAAAATAAAGTATGGATTCTGTATCTGTGACCACTCAGCACTGAACACTCAAGCTCAAGTCATGAGTTTCTGACAGAAGAATTGTGAGTAGGACCCAAAAGGAATAGACAACTGTGATGGAGTTAAAACTTTACCTCTCTTTTTGTCATTGGGGATAGTCATTTAAAAAAGACATGTATCAAAAAATGTTATCAAAACAACACAAAATAAATAGCCACAACTGATTGTTAGAACCCTTTTTAATATTGATTAATTGTTGTACCTAAAATAGCTGAATTCTGAGAAATCTCATGAGCTACCTGAGAGTTCACATCTTTTAGAAATGTATTGCAACACATCGTAAAAATCATTGACCAAATAAAAAGTTCTGCAAGAATAGGGATCTTTAAACACTTTGCATGTTGAGACAATATCTTATAGAAAAGAGAACCTGAAGAGATACACACTACATCAAGTTGCTTGCTTTCAGAGGCATGCAGGTAAGTTGAATATCATTGCTATAGCTTTTGTACCTATAGACTCTAAAAAATCACTATGCAAGCTATTGCAGTGCAAATTCTACACCACCTTCATGAGAACATAAAAACACTTCTGCTTTTCAAACAGAAAAAAAAAAGAATCAAAGGAAGAAACTACAACAAAACCAAAAGCATAATACCAGCTCAAATGTATTATAAGCCATCTGAATCAAGGTTTCCAGTTGTGTTTCCAGCCCTTTTGAGAGGTTATTACATCTAAAGAAGCAAGGAAGGTATTCTTCCCTGTTCTGCAGTTATTCAGGCATACTTTTACATATTGATTCCTATTGTTCTTGTTTTCAAAAAACAGGTCATATATCTACACTGCAGAGAGGAGCAAGATGCTAAAAAGGGATGAAGAGAAAACAGAATTGTACTCAAATGTCTGTGCTGCACCTGAACTGAGCACCAGGGTTCCCCTCAATGTCAACATTAAGGCCTGCGCAAAAATAATTTGCGAACCTCCAGATGGAATGCTACGCATTTCTTGTTGATCTTTGATTCTCACCTTATCCTAAATGGCGCTTTCAAAGGTGTCCTCAAGTTATTTTGAGAATCATAGAATCATAGAATCAGTCAGGGTTGGAAGGGACCACAAGTATCATCTAGTTCCAACCCCCCTGCCATGGGCAGGGACACCACACACTACATCAGGCTGGCCACAGCCTCATCCAGCCTGGCCTTAAACACCTCCACGGATGGGGCCTCAACCACCTCCCTGGACAACCCATTCCAGGCTCTCACAACTCTCATGGGGAAGAACTTCTTCCTCACGTCCAGCCTGAATCTCCCCACTTCCATCTTTATTCCATTCCCCCTAGTCCTATCAGCACCTGAAATCCTAAAAAGTCCCTCCCCAGCTTTCTTGTAGGCCCCCTTCAGATATTGAAAGGCTACAACAAGGTCACCTCGGAGCCTTCTCTTCTCCGGACTGAACAGCCCCAACTCTTTCAGTCTGTCCTCATAGGAGAGGTGCTCCAGCCCTCTGATCATCCTGGTGGCCCTTCTCTGGACATGTTCCAGCATGTCCATATCCCTCTTGTAAGAGGGGCTCCAGAACTGGACGCGGTAAGTGACACTGGAGGCAGCTGGAGCATGATGTTTTCTGTCATGCTCGGCGATTGTTACCATTCTGTCATGATTCATACATACCAGTATAAAATGATGGCTTTAAATTTCCTATTATTTCTGTGATTATCACATTGTACAGCCTGATAACTGTACCTATTTAGAGTACAGACTGAAATTTTATCTACTAGGAAATTTCTTCACACATTTTAAAACATCTGATTTAACAGACAATTCATCTTTATTTCAGTCATAGGGAAAATTATGAGGTAAGTCCTCATGGAAGCTATGAAGAACAAGGTAACTGGGAATATCCAGCAATAACAAATCGGGCTAGATAATACTGATTTCTTTCTACGAAAATAAAATTCTAAAGAGAGTAGTGTATATAATTTACCTTGACTTAAGTAAGGCTTTCGACACAGTAACCTAGCTAAATTGAAGAAATATGACTTGGATGGATGGACTACAAGGTGAACAAAAAGCCCACATGACTTTTCTTTGACCATTGAAGTTAAAGGCTAGAGACCAAGGATTTAAAAACTAACTGGTAGTGAGCTATGAGTGTCATGTTTTGGGTCAGTCCTGAAACTTACACTGTTTAATGTCTTTATCAACAGCTTAGAACATGGGACAAAATCCAGCATTGATATATCTGTGAACAAATTCAAACTGGAGGGAGTTGTTAGTGTGATGGGTCTTTGTCAGTGACATTGTCAGTGACATGGACAGTGGCACTGACTGCACCCTCAGCAAGTTTGCTGATGACACCAAGTTGTGTGGTGCAGCAGACATTCTGGAGGGAAGGGATGGCATCCAGAGCGACCTGGACAGGCTGGAGAGGTGGGCACAAGCCAACCTCATCCGGTTCAACAATGCCAAGTGCAAGGTCCTGCATCTGGGTCGAGGCAATCCCAAGCACAAATCCAGGCTGGGCAGTGACTGGCTGGAGAGCAGCCCTTAGGAGAGGGACTTGGGGGTGCTGGTGGATGAGAAGCTCAACATGAGCTGTCAATGTGCACTTGCAGACCAGAAAGCCAACAAGATCCTGAGCTGCATTAGGAGAAGTGTGACCAGCAGGTCGAGGAAGGTGATTCTCTCTCTCTACTCAGCTCTGGTGAGACCCTACCTGGAGTACTGCAGTACTGCATCCAGTTCTGGAGCCCCTATTACAAGAGGGATCTGGACATGCTGGAACGCATCCAGAGAAGGGCCACCAGGATGATCAGAGGGCTGGAGCACCTCTCCTGTGAGGACAGACTGAAAGAGTTGGGGCTGTTCAGTCTGGAGAAGAGAAGGCTCCGAGGCGACCTTATTGTGGCCTTCCACTATCTGAAGGAGGCCTGCAAGAAAGCTAAGGAGGCACTTTTTAGGATATCAGGTAGTGACAGGACTAGGGGGAATGGAATAAAGATGGAAGTGGGGAGATTCAGGCTGGACGTAAGGAAGAAGTTCTTCACCGTGAGAGCTGTGAGAGCCTGGAATGGGTTGTCCAGGGAGGTGGTTGAGGCCCCATCCCTGGAGGTGTTTAAGGCCAGGCTGGATGAGGCTCTGGCCAGTCTGACGTAGTGTGAGGTGTCCCTGCCCATGGCAGGGGGGTTGGAACTAGATGAGCCTTGTGGTCCCTTCCAACCCTGACTGATTCTATGAGTCTATGGTTCTATGATTCATGAGAATCTATGAGAAACCTTGTGAAATACAGCAGTGACAAATGTCTAATCTTGCTTCTCATCAGTGCAAGTCAGTATCAGATTGGCTAACAGATAGTTTTGTGGAAAAGGAGTTGAGGGTCCCAGCAAATGACAATTTAAACTTTAGTTATACAAGTGGACTTGGAGCAATAAAGGCTAACTGCATGCTGGGATGAACTACCAGGAATGTGCAAACAGGCTAGGAAAACTGATAAGTCACCTGTACTCAGCACTGGTGAGATTGCATCTGCAATTCTGGCTTCAGATTTCATCTTATCCATGCAATGAGAAGACTGGCAAACCCAAGAAAGTCCAAAATAAAACAATTAAAGCAATTAGGGCTCTGAACTGTATCATATGCAAGGAAAGGCTGAAGAAATTTGGTTTAACTCAAAGAAGGGAAAGCTCAGAAAAAATGTAATTGCAGTCTTCCACCACTTACCAAACAGTTATAAGAGGATAGAAACCTACTCTTTTCGGGGTTGTATGGCAGGACAAGAGGCAAAGACAATAGGCTGCAACAAAGGAAATTCTTGTTGAAAATTGGGAAAAAAAAAGTGATAAGAACAATAACATGACGTCCAGGTTAGTTGACCATTCTTGGAGATTTTAAAAGTTCATTTGGACAAGTTCACAGCTACTCTGATCTAACTTGGTACCTATTTTTGCTTTGAAAGAAAGCTGAACTAAATTATCTTCTGCCTTCTAAACTGTATATTCTTGTGATTTTATTACTCTGACATCACAGGACTGGATTATAAGAATAGCATGCACCACAAGCATACAGAATTCAAAAATAGAATGCACCAGAAGCATAGAGAGTTCAAAAATAGTCTGCAAAACAGGCAATTTATTCCAGAATCAAAACTGCATGGGATTTTGTTTATTTGTTTCAAAATTCCCTACTATATGACTATTTTTATTTTATTATTCTATAGAATTTCTGAAAAGCAGAAAGGTAACATAGTTGCACTGCCTTTAAATTCTAAGCCTACTTTGGCTCTACCATCAACAGGAACACTGTATCTTCAATAAGAGTTGCATTTTCCTCATTTCTTCATCAGGTGAGACCAGTCAAATTAACATATGCTTGTTTTCATATTACGCAGCTTCCTTCTTAAAGTTAAATTGAATTCATATTACCCAATGATTTACTTCATTTTTTTCTTATCAGTTATGTCTGACAGTTTTCTGCACTCACTTATTGAGGAGTTTCCCTGTAAGACCTTTAAAGGTTTTAAGTCTCTTAAAATGTTTTAAATGACAGATATGATTCAGCCTTTGATGTCTAGTTTGAATTTTCAAATCCTCTCCTCTTTCACAAGTGTTATTGTCGTAGTTTTAGGCTATGCCTTTAAAAGTTGTTACAGATTTAGAGCAGAAAAATAAAAAAATGTAAATAAATCAGTATTGGGTGTAGAAATGAAAAATAATGATTATACTAAACAATTTCATCGGAGACATAGCTCTCATAAAATTTGGTTCTCAAAACAATCTTTAGCAGTGTGGCAGGGTGTTCTGCTCTCTTCTTGCTTCTTCACTTGGGGAGATTTACTAACAGGCTTTGCTGACCTTGGCTGCATCACTTTGTTTTGGTATTAACCTATCCTGTTTCTTTCTTTCTTCCCTTTGTACAGGGGGGTCAGGGAGGGGGAGGCAGGGAGGCAACTTTCTCTGGTCTTTTGGCCAGGGGGGTACCTGTGCTCTTTTGCTAATTGTAAAAACTTGTAAATATTGTAAATACTGTATATTTGTACATATCCATTGCATTCCATTGTAGATTGTAGTTTTGCTTGTAAATATAGCTCCTTTTACTTCCAAACTGGTCTGGTGAAGTGAATGTTGGGGAGGGGGGTGTGTGTGTGTAATTTCCAACCTACCACAGCTATATGTCATTTATTGGAGTAAAAGTACTTGTACAATTTGATAAAATAATAACTCTTTCTTTACAGCACTTTGGATTTTATGTGGCATGCCACCTTTTTTTTCTTCCAAGATGAACTCCAATTGCCCTGGTGAGACCACACATGGAACAGAGTCCAGTTTTGGGCTCCCCAGTTCAAGGGAGACAGAGAACTGCTAGAGAGAATCCAACAGAGAGCCACAAGGATGATTAGGGCACTTGAGCATCTCCCCTATGAAGAAAGACTGAGATCCCTGGGGCTATTTAGTCTTGAGAAGAGAACACTGAGAGGGGATCTCATTAATGTCTATAAATATCTGAGAGGTGGGTGTCAAGTGGAGGGGGTCAAACCTTTTCGGTCGTGCACAGCAATAAGACAAGGAACAAGTTCAAACTTGAACGCATAAGATTTCTCCTCAACATAAGCAGAAACTTTTTTGCAGTGAGGGTGACAGAACACTGGAACAGGCTGCCCAGGGAGGTTGTGGAGTCTCCTTCTCTGGAGACTTTCAAAACCCACCTGGATGCATTCCTGTGCGGTCTACTCTAAAGTGATCCTGCTTTGGCAGGGAGGTTGGATCTAATGATCTCTTGAGGTCCTTTCCAACCTCTAATATAATGTGATACTGTGATACTGTGATTGTCTCCTGAGCCACTGTACAATATGCTGTCAGTAAGATGATGGTTCTCAGCCTTGAATTCATCACTACTTCATCTTTTATGTTCATCCCAATGTAAAGAGATGCATGCTGGTATAGTTGAACTTTTTGAAGTTTTAAAAACTGTGGCATACAAAAAAAAATATCACTATATTTAGGGGCAAGTGAAATATTGTGAATACTATGCACATTAACACATGAGCTTTTGAGCTGGTTGTTGTTGGGGGGGGCTTATTTGTTTTTGGTTTTGTTTTCTTGTCTCTGTGCTACTCCAGAATTAATCTGGTGAATAATTTTCCCTATAATGAAGCCTGCTCCATTAACCAGCTAGTCATTGAATCCATTGCCAGAGAAAATAATGTTCAAAATTCCTAAAAGAAAAAACAAAAGAAAGGAAAAAAAAATCAGATTGACCATGAAGTATTTTGATACGATATTTTCAGTCAACTGCATTTTTTCAGTCAGCACAGATTCAACTTAACTCCAAACTGCATCATGTCAAATACCATCACACCAATAGACATTTCTGAAGGAAGTTCAATGTTACTCTGAATAACTGTATGAAAAACTCAATAAAGATTGTAAGAGTAGCTAGAATAATAATTACTTAGGAAAGCTACGTGTCACCTAGAAAGAATCAATAAACTGATGAATTATTAGAGGAATTAAAGCTAAATAGTTAAGCTAATGACAATTTATATTTGGGCATGATGTATTATCTAATAAGGGCCAAGTCCTATAAATTTTCTGATCCTTAGGAAATCATTGCTTATGAAGAAAAAATGAACCCCTTTTCAGGTACTTGTATCTGTCTTTGAGAAAATTTTACTTATATAAGCACCTTAAGGAGGAAATTAATTGTAGAAAAGCTTCTTGTTGGGGACCTTAATTGGAGGAGAGTTTTACCCCCAAATAGATGAAACTTATTTCAGTGAGACTATGCATGAGATGAAGGACTTCTGCAAGAACTTTTACCCCTGGGCATTGATGGTCTGCATCAGTATTTCACATAACATCTATCTATTACTGGAAAAAAAAAAAAGTGTGGTACTCTAAAAATCCCATATATTTTTCTAAGCTAACAAGGCAATTTCTGAAGCTGAAAGAAAATGTGCTAAACCATACCTCAGGCCATAAATTTCTTTACATAGAAGATTGCTACAAACTAATCACACAGGAAATATTGTAAAATACCTTTTAGTCTTTGTTTATTTGTTTGTGTGTTTTCAGTTTTGCTTTGATTTTAGATGAATAGAAATAGATTGTAAGCAGGATTAATATGAGGAAAAATCTTTTCTTTTCCTAGTATCTTAAGAGTTGTCAAGAAGCCCTTGCTCATAAAAACCTCCAGCAAATGGATATGCTCTGAAAACACTTAAAGAGACAATAAATTCCTTGTTGTAGAATTTTCTTTACAGAAAAAGAAGTATAAATTATTCAAAAAAAAAGCTCCTAAGGCTTAGAACAAGTTGTTTATGAACCATTCATGACCATGAGATAACAAATGTGAATCTAACAGTGCTTGAACATTATTTATGCTACAGTAAGTTAAAGGTCTAACTTGAATGATGATTGACTGAATAGACAAACAGTTAAGTCCAATTGTCAAGGTAAAAAAATGTGGAAAGCCATGGCTCCATCATAGCTAAGCAGAAATCACTTCAGTTGAAAGGGGAAGTACAATGTTATACTTTATTTAAATTGATTTTATTTGTTATAAAAACTTTAATGTCAATTATACCATCATCTTGTATAATTCTTTGAAGTTTGTCTCTGACAGAAAAAGCAAAAAAAAGTAAAATAGTTTAGTACATTTACCATATTGAGTTATGCTTCTGAATGTTAATCTCATACTTTTTCCAAGTAACAAATTTCTTTGTAAGAGTTTTGAATATCATGCTTATTGTCAAAGAAGCTAAATCTGCAATATATTTATTAGTAGCTGTTCTATCTCCCTTCACATTGCCAAGCAATGAGCAAGCAGATCTCCTCTAACTGTATGAGGATTGTCTTGATTTTGAGAATTGTTTTGCCTCAAAATTGTTATAAGCATTCTCTAATTTTTATTAATTTAATGTGATAGTTTTAGGTCTTATGCATGGGGAAGGAAAATGTGCGAAGAACAGGGTCCTTTTTCTACAGACTGTACACTATTTTTCTATACTAAAGTAAAATGAATGGACAGCAAATGGTTTTTGTGGAAAACTAGTGGTATAGTTATAATACATGTTGGTTGAAAAATAGCAGTCAATAGCATAAAGCAACTATTTATTAAAAAAGCTAATGTTTGCATTGAACACTATTAGGTTTAGGGACCTTTATAAAGAATAACTTGTCATTTCCAGAAAGGGTTGTAATATGATAGATTATCAAGAAAAAAAAGCACCTTGATCATCACTGTTGTCTGCCAAGGACATAGTTTATCAATGTCACTGTTAAAATCATACAGTGTCTGAGGAAATTATATTCACACTTGTTCCTACAAAGCTTGTATATGATGCCAAATAATTGAGGCTCCTCTTAAGGGTCACTTAACAGATTATCCAGAAAATATTCTAAAAATTTCAAATTAAAAGCCTCTGTGGTGAAGGGTGCCTATGCCCAGAATTATGCCCCAGATATTGCCAAAATGTGTCCAAACACGTTTTGCTCACATCCCCCCTTCCCTCCTTTCTGAAATGAGTGCTCAGCCCAGAGCCCAGTAAACAAAAGGGCAGGCATCAGCAAGCCAAGGTGAAGAACCCAACCTGCCCTCTTTGGAGTAAACAAGATCACACGATCACCTTATGGGAGCCCGTGCTCCTTCCAAGTCTGGACATAATTCTAGCCACACACTTTGTCATAGGCTGAAAGGTATTACCAAGGTTTACTATTGACCAATTCAAGGTTTGAGTAACACATAAGTATTATCTAAATCGTAAAGAAGTCACTCTTTCCTTTCTGCTCCTTGCTATTGCTTCTGCTATTAAGCTCTATCCACGTGCATGCATACTGCTGGCCTCTGCAGTCCGGAGAGAAGCCAGCAATCTGGGAAGAGCCACCATGCCTTAGTTTACCTGGAAGCCTGAAAAATGTCCTTTGCTTCACTACAACTACATCTTAGTGTTGTATCCCCAGTCCCACCGGTAAGAAAAGCAGCCACATCTTAAAGGGACTGAACCCCAATGGCAAGCCTTATCCAGTCAGGGGGAGGACTAGCCTGAACCCTTCAGCCATGAGCCACAGCCACAAGCCACAGACCTGTGAGCCAAAGCCCTTTGTGTGTCTGCTCGCAACGAAGGACCACATATTCATGGAAGGGGAACTAACTCCACAATATAGGCCTCTAGGTTAGAAGCCGACCCAGGGCATTTCAGAGCTGGGACCACCAGAGCATCCTGTATGGCTTCACAAAGGACTGCCCTGTAACCCTGGAATTGGAAAAGCAGTCACCGAGAGGAACTAGGCACTGCCCTCACAGCTGAGAGCAAGGTAGGGGAAAGCCACACCGCTCCGCACCAACCTCCCCCCCCCCCCCCCCCCCCCCCCCCCCCCCTCCCCCCC
>VXBD01006886.1:626823-663593 GCA_013399975.1 Indicator maculatus
CCTAGCATTTCCAGGAAGGAACCGCACCCCCCACAGCACCCTGCTAAAATCTGCCAGGACTGCAGACCTAAGAGAGCTGCCGGAGCCCATCCAGGGAACCTGCCTGTCTGCAGAAGTCTACACCTCAGTCCCACCCCACTCGAGCAGCCATGGGAGGAGAAAGCTACCCCCACTGCCGTGTCCGGAGATATCATCCCCAGGAGCCAGCACTGGGTGTCTGCAAGCCTCTGAGCCTCAGAAGGAGCCGCAGCCTCCACTGGGTCCCTATCCCCGGAGCCAGTGTAGGCAGCCAGCGTAGCAGTAGCTTAGCAACCAGTTTAGCTACAATTGAAACTGTGCATCTTTCCAGGGTTCAAGTGTCTGACAACAGATTTAGTTCTGTTTTTTTGCCCTAGCTTGCGTGGTATTGTAATCTGTGATTTACAAGCTAAATCCCAGCATGCCTGCAGTCACCATTTGTGATCATGAATTGATTTAAGTCTCTGAAAGGTTCTTTAATTGCATGTGCCTGACATTTTGCTCCCTAGCTGTATAAGCAGCCACCAACTGTCTTGTCAAGTCACCATCTGGTGGACAAGTGGTGGAATTGCAACCTTGGTTCTGAGTTGAATAACTATTTTGTATTTTTCTAATTGGGTTCAAAATTGTTATACTGTGCCAGTTTATACGTCACAACCGTGCACTAGGATCTGTATATAAATATTGATTAAAGGTTACTAATAGTTTTGAATATTAATTAAAATAATTTTCACATTTCATATTTTCATAATTTGTGAATTAATAACCTTATTCATTACAGCCTCACATTAGAATCATGCCTCATCATTGTCCTTCTTCACCTTTCTCTCTTTGATGTCATTCATCTAATGATCATACTTTTGGTTTTGGCTTACAATATATATTTGAGTACTCCTTCTGTCTTCCCTAATCTCTTACCTGTTTTGTGAAAAGGAAACTTCAGGTAACTAAGAAGATATAACTTAAACATAAAGTATTTAAAAATGCAGGAAAAATTGTCTAGTTTTTCTACTTTGGACTGTACACAAAATTAAAATTAAGATAATTTGTTTATTTGTTTTTTAAATATTGTTTTGTGTTCAATTCACATTAAGATAAAACTATAGAACATTTGCTTTTGAGTAATAAACTACTATACAAACTAAGCGTAAAAAGCATGTACATAATCCATGAAAGATAGTACTCTTATAAAGAACATTTGATCTATAAAACATTATATTGTGCATTCAAAGAGAAAAATCTATCACTCACACTGCACTGAAAAAGTAGTTAAAAATGGACACACTTCACGATACTTCAAAAAAAAAGAGCTGAATGTTCATAAAAAAATCTAAAATGTAAAGGAAAGAAGAATTTCTGTAGGAAGGAATTCATAAGGAAGGAATTCAAAAGGAAGGATTAGGTGATTACCTCTGGCTCTTCCTTTTATTCTTATGATGGCCCTGGTTCGTCATCTTTTCTTCATAAAGTCAACTGATTTTCTTCTGCATTTCTTTTTCTGTACAGGGGTGAGCAGTACTGACACATGTTGGTTCTCTGGGTCAGCTGCAGTGCCAGCTGGATGGTTTTAGTAGTCACAGTGCAAGCTGGTGTGTCTTTAGGCTTAGAGACCTTCTCTTACCCTTTGGGGAATTGCATAGTGTTGAAAATGACTCAGTAGTCATGGGTAAGGCCCTGCACATTGTAATGATTTTTGTCTTTCAGGAATTATGAGGTTGACAACACACTTTTCCTGAACATTTTACAAATTTATCAGGATTCAGCACTTATTCAGCGATGAAATTACAAAACATTGGAGGTCTTCACTCTCCTAGTCACTGGCCTGTACTCTCCCACACACCTCAATGGCAGATCTCTGGGTGATATTTTTGGAGAAAAAAAAATGTAACCCTAAACAAGATCTGGGTCACATTCAGGAGACATAGCAACAGTAGCACTCTGGCTTGGACATCCTCAAGATATGGAAAATTCTTGAAAGCTGAGAAAGTCTCCTTCTTGTCTCTCCAATAAATAGAGTGATAGTACTAATAAACTAGAATGCTACATCCAAATCATAGAATTCATTGAATTGGAGTGAACCTTCAAGGATCATTTAGCCCAAACCCCCTGCAGTAACCAGAAACATCTTTAACTAGATCAGATTGCTCAGACCCCCAAATACCACCATAACTCCATGACCAGTGCTATAATCATATCATAAACTGACAATATCCAATATAGCAACATGATAAACTTAATCCATTTCTCTGAGACAATAAACATCACCACAGGGAATACACAGAATACATAAAGATTTATATAATATCACCATGCAAGCAGACAGATCCAGGTTGTGAACATGGACTTTTTAACTAATACAAAAGGTATATATAACAAGATTGTTTTAACCAGCTTTGGTCAGACATTTCATTATCTAAACTCTGTGCCCCACTCGGAGTGCAAAATAGGACTGTTGTGGTTATAGGCCCAGCTGCAGCCAAGCCCCACATGCCTGATCACACAACTTCTCCCCTGGTTCCCTCCCCTGGAAGGCTGGTGAGAGAATCCTCTCTTGAACATGTGGTGATTACGTTAAGAACTGAGGAGTGTCTCAACAAAGATAAGATCATCCTGAACAACCCACCTGATGTGTCATCTCTGCCCACAGCAGCTGCCCAGATAGACAGTGGATGACAAAGAGGGGTGGGCAGAACCCCTGCAAACACAGGAAAGACCCCTTGGAATGTGACAAGGGTGTGGGCCAGGAAGAGACATGATGAATGAACCAGGAACATAATAAAAGCCNTGCATCTCTTCCCTAGCTTTTCAGACCAAGACAGTTAGGAAGGAGAAATTGTGAGCAAAATGCAGAACCTTGCAGATTGAAGTATGGAGAGTTTAATAGAACAATACAAAGAATGAAGGAGCAAGAGGAATAAGGACAATAGTTAAGAAGTAATATATAAAATAAGTAATATAAAATGTGACACATTTTCCAATGCTGCCAACGCTTGCAGATGCTTTTTGCCAGCACCAAAATCCATGATGCCCAACAACTGCTGCAACTGCCCAGGCCAGCCCTCCCCTAATATAGGAAGCATGACGTTGTATGATATGGAATACTCCACTGGCTGGTTCAACTGACTAACTGTGGCCCCTCTCAAATTCTTGTGAAGAAAATTAACCTTATCCTAGCCAAACTCAGAACATACTAACATGATTTATTATTATTATTAGTTTTTGTTAATTCCATTAAAATTTCTTGTATCTAAAATGACTTCGGCAACTTAGTGTTTTGAGTAACCTTTATATAAATGACTTGTTTGCAGACTAAAAATCACTGTTAGGTTGCCTGGAGGGCAAATTTAACACTAAATAAATATGGTCTTTATTTCTTTGCTATTACTAATGGCCTGGCAGGAGGACTGTGATGGCATTCTGATGGTCAGTAGAATGGCAGTAAGTACCATAACAATTTCAGGTTAGAAATATCACTACTGCAATAACTACTACTATGGAAAATTATGTTAGTGGAAAACGAGATATGGGAGATCTACTGCAGTTGTCTATAGGAAGATATCTACTGTTGTTTGAGATTCCTAAGAGTGTACCTCACATCTTCTTTTTACCTCTTTGGAAGGAGATGCTTCTCCACTAAATCCTTTGTCACATCTCTATTTGAATGTTTCAGTCTATAATGCCACTCTTATTCAGATAACAGGACAAAACAGCTTACTAAGCTGAACCTGCTCTTAGAAGACTAATAAAACATCACTGCTCTCATTAAGTGCTTTCCTTTGTTACTCGTCATAAGATTCACTTACCAAAACTGATGTGTTACTTCTTAATAGTATGGAAGTTGTAAGGTCATCTTGAAATTAATTTGTATTTCTACATGCATCATGGAAACTATTGTAACTTTCTGAGTATAAAGAACATAATGTTTCTAATCTAGTTAGCTGGGTTTTAATATCTGCTGATTTCTATAAGCAATAAGAAAAAGGTCCTCAAAAACAACATCTAGAAAAAATGCAAGTCAAATCAGGGTGGAAACAGTACAGCACTGATTTTCAGCAAGTGACCTGGCTGTCAGTCTAGTTAAATTACAAAGGTGGATGCAGCACACTTAAATAACATGATTGATACGGTCTTCAAAAGAAGACTCAGAATTTACAATGACTCAGGGGTCATAATCATTATACAAGAGATAAAGAGAACAAAATGAAACCTCTGCAGAGTACACCTGAGGCCTTTTGCATTAGTAAGTTAATCAATAGCGACTTACAAAATCAGCACAGGATCAAAAACACAGAAAAACTTCTCTTGCCCTAGAGTGAAGATCCTGCAAAAGTCAGAGTTTGAGAATTAAAGTGATAACATTGTGACTGGAAAAAACCCGAACAGCCAAACAAACATCAAAATACTCTTTTCTAAAATCTGATTTCATTTTTTTTTTGTCCATTACTCCTCATATTACTTTCCAATTCTACCTTGCCCCAACACTAAAGAGAAAATTTCCCCTCTGGAAGGTTTTTATCTGTTATGAACAGCATCAGAAATTCTTTTGGTATTTTTCCTCTGAGGCTATGAAGTATATAAAATAAAGATCGTTTTGTTTTCCACTCTGACTGTATTACTGCACTTGAGGGGAAATTTGTCTTTATAAAAGATTTTATGACATTTCAGTGCATTGCAGTATGGTAACACTCGATACCTTTCATTTGATTTTATTGCTCTTCCTTTTGCATTGAATTTATGTGATCTTCATGAAGTTATGAAAGGACAGGAAAACATCATTGCTCTTCCTGCATTTTCTTTTCCAGAAGATAATTGAAAAATGTGAAATTTCAATACTTTGTGAATTTTTTTCTTTTTTGTTCTCAGTTCATTCTTTCTAAAATCTCTAACTGACATAAGAGATTTCTCAATTAAAAGTTAAGAAGTATGCAAATAGTAAAGAAACTGTTATAAACATTAAAGATATTATCCAAATATAATACAGACATACAGTTTTATTTCAGAAGAATAGAGTTTTACTACACTCCGTCCACAGACATTCTCTTTATAGCTTATGTAGATGAAAAATTATTTGAGAAAAAGACCTTTAAAGTTAAAAGACATATCTTTAATTGTTTGGGCCTTTTTTAGAAGTGTTTGATTAATGAGATATCTGTCATTACTGTATGTTGGTAAACTGCAAGCAGCTTTTGAAAATCAAAACTTTAACTACTGCTTGGAAGTATTACTCTTAATTGCAGTGAATCTATGTCTAGCTCTTCTCCACTGAACTTAGAAGTCTTTTTTGTTGTTGCATCTTTTCTTTCATATGCAGATTTTTTTGAGACTTTTATGATAAAAGTCACATCTCTCTTTACCTTTCAGGTTTATTGTCCTACAACAATTTTGCCATTTTTTTTCTAACAAAGTGATAAAAAAAAGCATGTTTTCCAGTAAATTTTCTTGTGATAACCACTGTATGACTGGAGAATTGTAACATGCATAATTTCAATCTCACAAAGTGTAATTCACTAATCTGGAAAAATCATAGACAGAGTTACATTCATAACTGAGCTTGAAGACCTGAAGGCAATTTTGGGTACTATCTTTAGATGGTAATTGATATACAACAGTCATGGAGGTCATACTAGAAGAGAAGATGAATTTTTGGGCTGTGCTTTTAGTTTCTGCTCATTGCTTTCACAGTATCACAGTATCACAGTATATCAGAGGTTGGAAGGGACCTCAAGAGATCATCAGGTCCAACCCCCCTGCCAGAGCAGGATCACTTAGGGCAGTCCGCACAAGGAATGCATCCAGGTGGGTTTTGAAAGCCTCCAGAGAAGGAGACTCCACAATCCCCCTGGGGAGTCTGTTCCAGTGCTCTGTCACCCTCACTGTAAAGAAGTTTCTCCTCATGTTGAGGTGAAATCTTCTATGTTCTAGTTTGAACCCACACAGGTAAAAGATTGATATACAGTATAGATTGTGTAATTGCTAAACCCATAGCTTAAAAAGAATAAAGCAGTTTTTATTGACCAGACTTTGTTCAGCTTTCTATTATTCAGATGAAGGAGAGTTTATATTGATCTTCTATTGTTTAAGTATTTTTGAGTTTCCTGCTTCTTAGGTTTAGAGCATAGGAGCATTATTCAAGGAAATCCATGTAGGCTGAGAATTATTCCTATTATACTTATTCTAATTGCCTTAAAAACTGAATTGCAGACTTATTGAACAGGTACTGGTTTAAAATTCTGCCTTAAAGACAGATAACTAAGTAAAACTTTTAAGGGAGGAACTTTATTAATTTGATAGAATGTGCTCAACAGCGGAAATAAGCCAAAAAATGTTACATGGTATCTTGGGTAATTCTACAGATAGTTGAGAAAATTATATATCTTTTCCCTCATGGTGCAATCTGTAATAACTGGAGGAATTAGTCAGTGATAAAGACATTTCAGAAATGGAAATCCTACAGATTAAAAAATAAATAAAATTAGAAGAATATTCAGCCCCATTGCTGTTATGGTTTTAAGAAACTGAGATGTCTTAAACTGTAGAGTACAGACTTCCAGAGACTAGATAGGTCCAGGGGATGGATCAGAAAGTGTAATCTTTTGTTATTTCATTCCCAGAATGAATCTCCTCTTTATCAATGAACAGCACAGGCTGTTCACCTCCCTTCTCTCCCTGCTCCTTTGCCAACACGGGCTCCTTTATCTCTGGTGATGTGAGGGAGTGGGGCCTTGAGCAGCCTGGAGCTGGCAAACTGAATTTTCAGCTGTGTCACTTAGGTTTGGTGTGAGGGGGGGTAGAGAGTCATGGGGTGGGGGGAGGGAGGGGTAACGTGGTGTGCATGTGAGGCCTCGATTTTTGGCCTGGTTTGGAGGGAATATTTTGGGAAAGTGATGGTGTAGTGAGGTTTTTGGAGAAGTCCACATTGGAGAGCTGGGCTAAATATGAATTGTTGCGTGCTTTTTGCATGTTTTGGTACTGTTTTATATAGTTATGAACAATACTTCCATTTAAACTTTTAATTCTTTCCCATCCAGTGTGGAGTATTTTCTTCACTCCTTTGGGAAGGGGTAAAGAGCATCTGTCTGCCTCGTTAAAACAAAGACAACTGTCAACAGAACTATTTCTAGATCCAAATCTGCTTGTTCATGCCTCCCATTGGCTTAATATGAATACAGTGTTGGCTTTTAAGCTGGCTTTGATGTGGATGTAAGACTGCCAGGAGTTTTCTTTGCTTAGACTACTCACATTAGAATTTATTTTCAGAAATGTTCAGTTATTCAAAAAAAGGGAAAAAAAGTTTTTCTGCCACTCACAGTACTCTGAATCATCAGCTGTGCAAGGAGTTTATGGTGGGTTATTTGAGTTTTTGGGATGGAATTCAGAAGTTTCTTTAGTAGTAGAGAACTGACCTCTAGAAATTGTGTTCTTGACATAATTTGGAATAAAATGAAAATAAACATTAATAAACATTTTAATTACTCTAATTTACAGAAATTCCTTGTTTGAATGGTATTTTTTTTCTTAAACAGCGCTGTCATCAGACTGACAAGAGTGAGAGTCCTTATCCTTCCATTCTGCTCCTTTTTCTAATGCCAACAGTGTGAAAATACAGCCAGTTTTAACGTTATGGGCCATCATGAAGAATGTTTTCAATACAGAAAATATCTTTCACTGTTTCCGTGTAAATAGCCATAAAGATTTTCATCTGTGAGTATTAAATATGAGAGTCTTAGTCTACTTCTTCAAATATGCCTGTGGCCCTTTATGGACACTAAATAAATAAATCAACAAAAAATACAATCGATTAAATTCATTTATTCCAAATGCTAACATTATAAGACTTAGGGTTTAAGTTTATCTGAATAATCCCTAATTTAAACACTTTTAGAATGGCTTTAAATACATAACTTTTTAATAGTTTGAGATATACAGACAAGGCATCATTCAGTTCAAACAAAAGTGTACTTTAAAAATGTTGAAATAACTAATCACAAAATAATCTTGTGATAAAGAAACATAGGGGGAGTAATTTTGCTTCAGCTAATTAAACGTATAAGAGAGCAAACAGGAAGAATGTGACAGTCCCATCCCCAAGGCAAGAGCTGAGGACATTTTCTGCCAGGTCAGGTACTGGTCAGTGTGTCTGGGCAAGCATTCACTGATCCCTGAAGAGACCACCATCAAACATGCAGGGGTGGGAACTCTTGTTGTAGAGCAGAAGTTCTTTGTTCTTGGAACCAATCAGGATGTTGCATGGGAAGAGTTCTGTTATAAAAACCCCCCATGCGGGGAGGAAAGGTGTACATGCGGGAAGGTATCTACCCAACTCTGTAAATAATCCTTCTGTAACAGACTTTGTCCCTCAACAAATTTTTAGGAGTCAGCTTGTTTCTCACAATCTGATTTTTGTTTAGATTAAACCAAAAAACTAAGGACAGGTTTTTATGTTTAAAAACGACAAACATATGCTCATAATATATCTTCCCTGGCAAAGGATTAACTATGAGTTGTTTGGGTTTTTTTGAGGAAGAACAAACATGCAAACATGTTTTTAGCCTTACTTCTTTCACAGTGCTTGTGTAAAGCACTGCACAGTCCAGTCGTATTGTTACTGATGTAAATGGGAGGTAACTGCTGTGAATAAAGGGTAATAAATCAAGAAAATAATAAAAATATAAATGATTTATTAATTTGCCTCTGCCTCCCCATGTAACTATATACGAAAGTTATAAAGGTTATAGGGGTTCCCTATTTGGTTGAGAAATTATCTTCACAACAGGAATGGTTACCTATGGTTTGAGAACAGTAGTTGGAAAAAGATAAATCCAAAAGCAGTATGTTACGCCACTAAGAAAAGGAAAGAAGTTCCTGGAGACCTTAGGAATATATCAATTACTCACAATGTTACTTGTTGATTGTGGAAATTTCTCTTTTGTCTCTTTTTATCCGAAAATTCTCCTGAACTGCTGCTGCTGCTTATAATCCACATGTGGGCGGAGGGCAAAAGACCCACAAGAGAAGGGAGCTCATGATCTGCAGCTCATCTGTTTGAATAAAGCCAAGCTACTTGTTGTTGTATGTTACCATCGAGCATGTCCAAAGCTGAAAAAAGGCCAGAAACCAGTAACTATCAGTTCCTGCCTAAAACATGCCTAGACTTGTCCCAGCACAGGGTCTGTGCCTGGCATGTGGCTTGGGGGTAGGGCCCATGTGAATTCACCGATTCACAGGCACGGAAGGGGGAGATATCTCTCCTGGCTCCCTTCATCCCAGCTTCCCAGTTTGCCCCATACTGTCTTTGTAGGGTGACGATGTGATTGTGAGCATACTGCCGCAGTAACCAATTGACCAGAAATTAGTTAGCATTTGTACTCCTGTGTTAGCTAGAAATGTGTTTGTATCAACAAATACATGCTATATAATGAAATAGTTAAAGAAAAAAAAAATGAAAGCAGTATGGTACTCTGCATAATCTCTTTGGAAGGTATAAACCATATGCCAAAATATGGAAAACATTCTTTGAGCAGTAACATCTATCCATTTAGCAAGTTCCAGGGGGAGTAGTGCTGGCAGATTTAAATAGCCCCTAGAGCTGTCATATGTTAAACAAGCTTACAGACTGATTTATGCTTTCAGATGCTATAGGCATGACTCTGATCCTAGTTGTATTTCTTTTTTCCCTCATACAGCTTTACTATCCTCAATGGAACTACTATTCATTTTCTACTGTGTGTAAGAAAGGAAATCCAGGCCTTTTATTTAATTTACTTCTCTTTACTTAGAGAGATACATGTGATTCTATGGATTTTAAATCTAACTTCACAATTTATTTGAATGTTTTACATTTAATCCTATCCCTTTAATTTTTCCTCCCACTCATATCAGTTAATGCAGAGTCCCGAAATGCGTTTTTTTCCTTATACACACCTATTTTTCAACCATGTATTTTTGAAAAGCTGTCAGAGAAAAAATGCAAACTCCCTGTTTTAAGGGAAGTTGTATTTTCTCACAGCAGGTGATTGGTGTCATGGATTTAGCCAATTGAATCTGATAGTATTCAATATCATGTTGACATCATGCCAGCTTTAAAATGAAAAGTGCTGGCTGGAGCAAAGTATCATGGGGCTTGTAGCTCAGATTGTAACATGAGAAGCTTCCTGCTTCTGGTTGCTGCTTCTGATTTCTGGGGTTTTGGGTTTGGATGTTGGTCTTTTCTTTTGGGCTGGCTGTGGCCTTGAGGGGTGGGGGATTGTTTTATCACTGGCTTCTGCTACTTGCTTCTGCTTTTCCTGTGCTTTTTTTTTTTATTATTATTATTCTGCTAGATAGGGTAAGACAATTGTACATTTCATCATTTCCATTAAACTCTTTATCTCCACCCAGGGATTCTTGTGTTACTTTCCCTCCCAGTCCAGGGCGGGAGGGGCCTTGCTTGTGAGAGCAGGCTGTCTTAAACCGGCACAACTGCACATTGTTATGTGAGATGGTGGATAATTTCTATTCACCAGTGTCATGCACACAATTCTTCTCACTCTTCCTGTAATTTGTAGTAACATTGCCATCTATTTTGATTCATGGTTCCTTTATACTGACATGTATGGTGCATATTTACAGACAGTTTCCTGATGAAGAATTCACTTAGTGATTTTAGAATTATGGATTTGCATTTTTCCTTCATCATGAGAATAACATTATGTTTAAGAAGATATATGTACATTTACACTCATATCTACATTTAAGCCACATTCTCACCTGGTTCAGAGCCAGTGTGTTGTTAATCAAACCCATTTCAGTCCAAGCCTACCATTCAGCTAGTAGGCAACTCGAATTAATAATATTTGCATACAAAAGTAAGGTCTCTGTGATTAACTACTGTCCTATCTGATTTGTCATCATGCTTTTAGTTTGATACTTATATCAGCAGTGTACAGCTAAGCAGATATCTCCCACCAAACATCCTATGTCACAGAGGAATTTTTTGTCTAATTATAACATTTTTTTGTGTGTGTGATAGTCCATTTACATTATGATTATTGTTGTCCATACATGGGATTATGCATAGTAGCTATGGTGTGCAGGATATCTGCTTTCATTAGCACATTCTTTCCTTTCACTTCAGGGTTATAGAAGGAAATAAAATCTTGTGCTTTTCACATCTCTGACTACAAGGGCAGAATATGTTTGAAAAGTCAGAAAATACCAATACATATCTGTGTTATTGTCTACAGTCCTATGGTTTTCTTTTTAGCTATTATTATAGCATTAGTGAATTGTGTTTTTAGCACTTATCCCTGTTAACAATTACATGATAAGCTATTTCCTTGTAGATACAAATCAGGTTATGGACTGTTTTGTGATTGAGGACCCATCCCTGGAGACATTCAAGATCAGACTTGATGTAGTTGGAGATGTCCCTGCTTACTGCATGGGTGGTTAACAATATGTCCTCTGAGGGTCCCTTCCAACATGATGCAGTCTGTAATTCTGTGCATTATACCAAAGGTTTATACCCATATCAACATTTCCTGTGAAAAATAAAGGGACTAATGAGATCACCACATTTCTGTTTAGTTTCAGTGTAAAAACATTTTGCACTCAAATTTCTGTTGTCAAGTCCTTCTGACCTTACTGATGCCCATACAGACCATGATACTCCATACACATTTTTAAAAGGTTGTAATAACATAAACATTATTTATCTTACTGAACTAATTTTATGTACTGGGAAAACTCTAATAGTCTTCTAGAAGAGGTGAGTACCGGAAGCTCCAGAGACCTTTAATTATGTCTTTTTCACTTTGTTTTATGATGCCGTATGTCCTCCCGTCTGTTCCTCTCTAAAACCAGGTTTACCACTTAGTGCTTGCATGCCTTACCAATACTAATTCCTCCAATAACCAGTTTCCTATGTCTCAATACTCTAATGCTGAGATTTTTTTAGGAGTTAAGAAAGATTGAATCAAAAATATCTGTGACTGTAGTTTTATAATGCTGTTTTCTACATGTAAATTAACCAGTTGCTTTGTTATTTGCTCTTGGGGAATTAAACAGTTGTGTATTTTTCTCCTGTGAAACAAGTACTGATGCTGAACTAGTCAGGTCATTATCTTGAATTCAGTTTTAACCAGAGGAATTTCCTCTGCTGTTTCTACTCCCCATCCAGAAGAATTCAATTAGGCTCAGGTAGTATAATTTGGGTTCCAAAATCCAAACTCCAGTTTAAGAACTGCTCTCAAATAACTGTAATAATCAAAGCCACTTAAAACAGCAGTCTGCAAGCCAGCATGGTGGCTCTGAAGATTATTGCTCCAGTCTGTTCAACAATCTGTTCATGAGGACTGGTTTAAGCCCTGGCATCACTCATTTGTCTGCACTTTGCTCTTGATCTTGAGCCATGAGTTCCTGGTTGCTGCTCCAGAGGGGAATGGAAAGAAGATGAAAAGGGAGTTTTATAAATGTTTCCACTGAATTAAAGAAAAAACAAAGCAGAACAAACAAATCCCAACAACACCAGAAAGCCAACCCCAAACCAACCTATAATTTAATAGATGATAGAAAATCGTACTTTTTGGGGCAAAAAAATTCCCAAGTGGATATTAAGGCTTGTTTAACTTACACCTGGGATCAGTGTTAGGAGGGGTTTTTTTTTGCTTTTGGTTTTTGGTTTTTTTGTGTGTTTTTTGTGGGTGTTTTTTTTTTTTTTTTTCAAATAATGCTTGGTCCAAAGTTGTAGAAATACTTAAAAAAATAAAATTCCACAGAATGGAAATCAAGCACTTTTATTTAGATCTCTAGGTCACAATATCCCTTTTATACTGTTAGCAAGAAAGATTAATTCCACTATCAAAAGTGATGTTTTAGATACATCAATTTTTGCAGTACCTTATAGAACAGAAGCTGTTTATCAATCTGTAAGTTATTTACCCTCTATGTGGCCCTTTACCCTGTGTGTGGCCAGTCTATAATTACTAGTCTGTCTGCAGCATATATGCTATACATATATACATACATACGTATGTATACATACATTTGTACATGCAAATATATATATGTGACCTTATTGTGGCCTTTCAATATCTGAAGGGGGCCTACAAGAAAGCTGGGGAGGGACTTTTTAGGATATCAGGTACTGATAGGACTAGGGGGAATGGAATAAAGATGGAAGTGGGGAGATTCAGGCTGGACGTGAGGAAGAAGTTCTTCCCCATGAGAGTGGTGAGAGCCTGGAATGGGTTGTCCAGGGAGGTGATTGAGGCCCCATCCCTGGAGGTGTTTAAGGCCAGGCTGGATGAGGCTGTGGCCAGCCTGATGTAGTGTGAGGTGTCCCTGCCCATGGCAGGGGGGTTGGAACTAGATGAGCCTTGTGGTCCCTTCCAACCCTGACTGATTCTATGATTCTATGTGCATATACATATATACAAATGTTATACATACAAGCATACAAATACACACATACAAATATATTAAGCCTTTACCACAGAACTAGCTGTGTAGATCGTGTTGTCCTGAATTCTGAGATTTGCCACACACTCTGAACTCTTGAATTTATAGTTTGGACAGCAAATTAAAGTTTTCTCTTACTTTTCTCTCTTCCAATATTTAGCAGTCTTCATTAGCAGAACTAGAAGACATGCTATCCTTGCACCTGTCTGCCATTATCTGTTCCTGTAGTTTTTTAAACACCCTACACCAGATGAAGCACATGAAAAAAAGTTCACTGCAGGTTTTAGGAAACAGGTATTGATGAGGTAAGCCAAGTCAAGCCCTTCAAAGAATAAATTAGTACAGTATAATCTCTGTCCAGTTATGGAAGATCTTAGCTACTCATTTGAGTTCAAATCTATACCATATTTCAGTCACTTTCATGATTATGAACTTAAGTTTGCTCTTTAGAAAGAGTTTTCTCATGCAATACTCAAAAAGTCAGAAATTAACTATTGTGAATTTCAAGAATCACAAGAAATACTTGTCAAAGTGCAGGGCATTCATAGTAGGAAAAATCAGGGTGACCCTAGTAAGGATCCCAGGCTATTTTGTCTGTGTCTGATGCTTTGGATGGATAGAGGTATTTTAGACTTCCAGGACCCATTTATACAGTAGGTAAATGTATCAGCGTTTTGAATCATTAGATACAGGGAGCTCAAAAGATTTCAGTTTAATCTTCAGCTCCTCAGTATTCATCCTCACAGCTTTCTGGAAGATGGTCAATGTGAAAAAGTAATGAATCTGACTTCAGGAGTTGTGTTGCACCTGCACAGCACTGAAGATAACAGCAGCTGAGCTCTCAAAAACTTAGTAGTATTCTCCTGGTCAAAGTGCCTCTGTGACACCCCATCATATAGGCTACCTCTCTCAAACAAACACAGACTTTTAGCTTAATCTCTTACTTTAGCCATTCCCTCAATACTTATAATTTGATGACAACTTACGTTTTTCCTTCCTTATGAATACTTCGTGACCTGACAGCTACCAGAATGATTTTTACAGCATCAATGGCTAAGTTGATGTCAGAAAATTTCAGAATATTTGTCTAGAAGTGAGGATAAGTGGTGCAGAATAGCTGCTGTCAGTATCTTTCAGTTTCTATATTTTCCAAAAGAAGATGGATAATTCCAAACTGCCTTTTATGAGTACTCTCTGTTCTCTGTTTACTGCTGAACTTTGCATAAGAATTTCCTGGGAGACGGAATGTGGGCCACAAACACCTCATAGGACCACTGTTGAAGTTAGACAGTATAGCAAAATTGTATTCTAGATTCAGGAGCATTCTCTGGCACTATTAAATTTATTTATTTGTTGATTATATAATTTATCAAGATATTTTTAAAGGGAAATTTTCATTAAATCAATTAGTTATATTGTTTAGCTCCAAAATTCCTGAAGTTAGCCTTCAGTTTTTAAGACTGTGGCCTTTCCATCATTTTTATCTTTTATGAGATTCACAAACCATCCTCAAGCTTTCATCCTTTTTTACCCATGTTCTCTGCCAGTATTTAGAATCTGACAGACTGCCTGCAGTTTCTATCTTTAGCATTGTTTCTCTTGAGAAGGTTGCAAGAGCACTTCCTTACTGTCAGATTTCAGGGTTTACCCCAGGTACAGCTTAGTGCCATTATAAGAACACTCCTTTTCTTCATCATCTACAAAATGAAAGCATATAACAAATAAGGACTGTAGCACTCTCAGTCTAGATGCCAGTTTCAACCTGCAAGCACATACAACCTGGATGTAGCTTTAAGAACATGGTAAATCAAAGCCTTTCTCATCATTGGTCAGTTGTAAGCTGGTACTTCTCCTATTTAGTATTAATTTCTTACTATACATCTTCTGCAAACATGTTTTTGAAGAGATGAAAGACTTCAGTCTTGTTAGCCAGTGTGGGGTTTACCTCTATTTATTCTTTTTTTAATGAAGGAATATAGTTATTTTGCATATTTAATTAGCAGATCATGTTAAGAAAGCAGAAGAAAATTGAACACTAAGAGGCTAAATATATGGCAAACCCAAACCAAAAACATAGTACCTGTCACTGCAAAATATGTGCATTTCACACACTTTAAAATACAATTCACTTGGAATTTGAACTAAAAAGCTGAAAGTTGAAAATGTTCACATTCAAGCTCAGCTTAAAAAAAAAAAAAAAAGAAAAGGGAAGCAGATGTAAACTAAAAATAAAACCTGTTAGAGGGAAGACAGATCCATGCTTGTAGCACTGCAAAAAAACAGGCAGTTTGTGCATTTGCCCTGCAGCAACCTCCTTGTAATGACACTGGATACCTGCCAGTCTCTAATTATCCTTACACCAATAACTTTAAATTGCTTCTTCCTTCAACTTAATGTCTTATTTTTAGCTCAAAGGCTACTTCAATTGGACTGTCTTATCGGAATGACACAAATCTGATACTGTAGTGTGCACCAACATTGCAATGACCTAAAGGGTTCCTGGGGCATTAGGAAGAGTCTTTTATTTGTAAGGTGTAAGTAATCCATTTCATTGGGGCTTTACATGTTTCATTATATAGAAATAAGTGTTCTGGCATAGTTTGTTTTTTATTTTGCTGTTATATTCTCAAGCAAAGTTATTAAGAATCTTATGTTTCACTTATTTATGTTTCAGATGTTAAAGTCAAATAACTGTATGTTGATCATATTCTGTTTAGATAGTAATGTCCAAAACATTATATGTAAATATAGTAAGGAACATTCTTAGCCACGAAGAATTTAACTTAAGTCTTTAAATTTATAACTTAGAAAATCATAGTAAGAGAAGTAGATGTTATTCTAAAAAATAAGTAATCCACAACATTCAATTGTGGATTCAAAGTTGTACAAACACTTTTTGCAGTGAAAGGCTGGGAAAACATGATCACTTTGCTCAGTGCAATCAACTTTATGCATATGAAAAAACACTGAAATCCTATAAACTTTCTCAAAATTAAACTAGTATATAGTTTAGCAGAGCAGTTATTTTGCTGTTTTCACTAAATGTGGTGGTATGTAATAGTAATACTGCTATGTAGTGCCCTTTTTTAAGATGT
Organism: Indicator maculatus; assembly: GCA_013399975.1. NCBI lineage: Eukaryota > Metazoa > Chordata > Aves > Piciformes > Indicatoridae > Indicator > Indicator maculatus. The sequence continues at coordinate 643,374 of VXBD01006886.1, forward strand.
ACAACATCTGAGGTAAGATCCAGTAACCTGATTTCAAAGATAAGATGAATTTCCCCAGGAATCCAGGTTACAAACCAAAAAATCTATATCCCTGATTTAACAGTGTGTGGTTAAATTAGTACTTGTAGTAAGGAGGGTTTTTTTATTTGCTTGTTTGTTTTAATGTTTCTATAAACTATGACCTTCTTATGTACAGGTCTGGCTCTTTTGAGTGAATAAAGAACATTTTGTTGAACATTTTGTTTTGTAAATATATTGCTGCGAGAGGTACAGATGTAACTGGGGAAGATTACCTAGAAGCTAACACTTGATACAAGTGGGTACAGAGGCTGAAGAATTTATCCTGGTTTGTCCTTTGTTGAAGTTATTATATAAGAAAAATTTTAGAACTATTTTTTGGTAAGCAAGGTTTGAGAGATGTTTTCTTCCTAAAAAGACAAAAGTATTACACCTGAAAATGTTTTTGTCTGACAATATCTACTGTGATAAGTAGACTGAGGGCTTACAGCACACAAAATCCTAAAAATAATGCAATTGTTAAAACTGTATAAAATTCAATACAAAATGGACAGAATTTTTTGAGACATACATTCTTCCTTTAGCTGGATTACTGGCTGCATTGTCAACATATTGTCCAATTGTTAAATTCAAAATAGTTACTTACCTCATAGCTGCCATCATGATATAATGAAAATGAACAATAGCATTACAATGTGTAATCTACACTTTTTTTCTTGAGTGTTCTCTTGCAAAAAACTGTTTCTTGCTTGATATTATTAATAAAATAACCCCAGAAAACAACCCCTCCATACTAATACTAAACATCCATTGCAAAAGAGGACCTTTCATTGATGCATTTGACAACCAAACCCCAATATCTTACTGACAGTTCCCATAATCTTGCACCAATAAAATCATCCTTGCAACTCTCAGAAATGGCAACAGGATTTTTTACATTAGAAATGTCTTCACTACCGTGGTTATTTTCATTAAATAGAAAAGCTATTAGTATTTCCAGTCTATCACAAAAGATCCTTCAGCATCTTAATATCATGTTGCAAAATGCATTTGAGGGATGCTGTTCTTGCATCAATCCATACACGGCAGTATAACTTCACTGAAGTAATTCATACTATTTTATCCAGAGATAATGACTACAGAACAGTTGGGCCTTACTTCCTCATATATAACTGTTGAGCTAAATGTTTGCTTCAGTAATTTCTATGCACAAAGAAGGTTATATTTGGTGATGCTTCCTTTTGAAGACCTGTAAATGCAGTGAAAGAAAAGTCAAAGAAATGAGGCACAGTTTTGCAAACTCCTTTTTCCCCCTCCGAGTTCTTTGAATTGAGATCCTCATCATAGCTCAAGTGCAGGACTTTCATAGAGGAACAATGTCCTGGGTATGGTATGGAAATTCACTTTTTTTATTTCTGCACTGTTTCTTGAGTGTCAGTCCTGGTATTAGTTTACATTCACTTACACACTAGACCTACAAACAAACTTAACAACAGTAAAAAATTTCTCTCATGAGAAAAAATTCCAGTAAACATAACAGTATATGTTGACTGCATCTCTCAAACCATATGAGGCACTGAATTAAGATGTCAAAAGGTAAATTCTATATGTATAATTGGTGTCATACAGTATTGCTGATTATACTGAAAATCATCATGAGGGCATGACATTCAAACATCCTGATGAAGATTTTCTCTAGAGCTTCTAGTTTCTTACTTAGGTGACTTGTTTGGACTTAACAGCTTTCTCAAGGAAACAAACTCTCTATTATTATTAAAACACAGAAACAAACAAACTAAATCTGGTATTATTCCAAGCTAAAAGTAAATGAACAGTAACACTCAGTGGCCAGGTAAACATAATGGAAATTGCACTACTGTTCATTGTGGGAAGTGCCAAGACTTGCTAGTCTGAGGTTCTCAATGTATTTATCCATCACTTTCTCAAGAACAATCTTTTCCTAATTTTGGCAACATGACATCAATCAGACCTAAAATCATTGTGTGATATTCTTTCAAATCTTCCTTCTCGCCATTTCTAAGTATAACAGAAGAGGGCCTAGTAATACTTACCCCATGCTCCAGTTGGATTTAACACACAGCAATCAACTTGCTTGAAAGGCAGGTCAAGAACTGAGCAGCATTCACTCAAATGTAGTGGTCCTAAGGACATTGTAAGGAGTTTTCAAGAGGCTGCCACTGCAGTTTTCAGTCATTCAATAGATGAAATGCAAATGAAATTTCACTCTTAGAAATTAATAGGCATTTCATTCAGAGATGTTATCCTACCAGTGTGTGTAGCAAAGAAATTATTAAAGATTTTGTATCCTCTTATTACTATTAAAACTCTGTTTTAATACCATACAAGAAGTAGTTTTCATAGCAACTGTCCTCCTGTGCAGTTTCACAGAATTGAAACTAGAGTTTTGCTGAAAATCTATTAATTATCAAGCTGTACTATGAGGCTGAGCAACTAGTAGATTAGAGTTTTCCATGAGGTCATTGATTTGTAAAGTAGACTAAGAGAATGAATATTCAAAAGGCAGCTTAAGTGAAAGAGATACACATTAAACAGCTTGGGCAAAGAAAGATACAAATTAAATAACTGAATTAAATTAAAAAAAAAAAAGTCAAGGAGATGAAGAACATGATATAAGAAAGACAAATAGCATGAGGGGAATAGAAGCACTTATAGAGCACTTATAGAGAAAGTCAAAGGAATTCAGAAACACTTTTCCAGTTTGGTACCAACAAAAATCTGGGTAATGAATTTGCCTTTGAGGAAATAGCACTGCCCTACTTTTTCGCTGTTCAATGAATTCAGTGAATTTGTAAGGAATTGTAGACTAGATTTATCAAAAGAGGAGTGAAAGTGTCTGTAGTGTAGGCTCTCCTAGGAGCCAGAAAAAGAGCTGTGGCTGAACCAGTCATACTAGTACTACTGTTATTTTTTTTCAGCAGCGTGGGCAATTTCTTGAGGATACAATTAGACATTCCTAAAAAGAATCTGTGAAGCAGAACTTCCAACACCAGTTTGTGTGTGTGTGATTTCAACACCTGTCCCAACTTCTAAGCATGACTGAGCATAGGGATGATAGCTAGTGAAACAGCCTGTGAATTTCTTGATATTTCAGGCTTTAGCAGTTCTTTGCATAAGAATCAGTTCTTGGTGAGAAAGGCTTAATTCAAAACATGTTTCTCAAAACAACACATAAGGAAAAAACACTAACTGATAGATGATAGATAGATACATAGATAGATAGGTAAATAGGTAGGTAGATGGGTAGATAGATTAAACTGGTAGGAAAGAGATCTAGTGACTGTAATATTTTTTCCTCCAAATTCTGTGATAACAATACTGTTAGTTCTTCTTGCATTTAATTCACAGTACCTTACAGTATTGCACACTGAGGTTAAGTGATTAGACCCTTGATCAAGCCTTTGAAAAGTGAATGATTTTAATACAAGTCTTGTAATTTAAGATAGTGAATCACAGAATCAAAGAATGGTAGGCATTGGAAGGGACCTCAAAAGATCGTGTAGTCCAACCCCCCTGCCAGGGCAGGATCACCTATACCAGATCACACAGGAATGCACACTGGTGGGTTTTGAGCATCTCCAGAGAGGGAGACTCCACAACTTCCCTGAGCAGCCTGTTCCAGAGTTCCATCATCCGCACAGTGAAACAATTGTTCCTCATGTTTGCATGGAAATTCCTGTGCCTCAGCTTCCACCCTTTGCCTCTTGTCCTGTGATTGGGCATCACCAAGAAGAGCCTGACTCACCCATTATATTAATGAGGTCACTCCTTAGTGTCCTCCTCTCCAAGCTGAAGAGGCCCAGCTCTCTCAGTCTCTTGTAAGGAAGATGTTCCACTCCCTTAATTATTTTTGTGGCTCTGTGCTGGACTCTTTCAAGTAGTTCGCTGTCCTTCTTGAACTGAGGGGCCCAGAACTGGACACAATATTCCAGATGCAGCCTCACCAGGGCAGAGCTGAAGGGGAGGAGACCATCTCTCAACCTCCTAACCACATACCTTCTAAGACACCCCAGAATGGCATTGACCTTCTTGGCCACAAGAGCACATTGCTGGCTCATGGTCAACCTTCCATTCACTAGGACACCCAGGTCCTTTTCCCCTTCACTGCTGTCCAACAGGTCAGTCCCCAACCTATACCAATACATGGAGTTCTTCTTCCCTAGGTGCAAGACTATATCTTTGCCCTTGTGGAATTTAATTCAGTTTCTCCCTGCACAGCTCTCCAGCCCATCTAAGTCTGGCTGAATGGCAGCACAACCCTCTGGTGTGTCAGCCACTGAACCCAGTTTGGTGCCATCAGCAAACTTGCTAACAGTGAACTCTGTTCCCTCATCCAGGTTATTGATGAATATATTGAATAGTACTGNGTTCACCTGGCTATGTCCTTATAAAAAGCTATAAGGTTGGCCAAATATGACTTCCCCTTGGTAAAATCATGCTCCTAATGACCCTCTTGTCCTAAGGAAAGCACCAAGTGTAAGTTGTTCCATTACCTTTCTAGGGATGGAGGTGGGGCTGACTGGTATATAGTTACCCTGGTCCTCCTGTAAGAGACTAAATCTTGTCTCTCTTGATGTGAATCAACAAAGATAAAATCACCTTTGCTCCTCACCCAGACAATAGCTGCCAAGGGAGGGGATTCTTCCACCACCCTCTGGTGACAGAAATATGTAGTGGGCCACTGGATAACAACTCTCTGGAATGTGTATAGACAAGATCATCTCTACCCATCAGCAACACAGGAAAGGGAGGATGGTGAAAAGGACAATGGATTAGACCCTGATGTGTATGGTGTGTATGGGCAGGTAAAAGGAGAAGAGGTGGAGGCCCCTGCCTGGCCTGGACCCCTGTAAACGCACAAGTAAAACACAGTGTATTTGAAGAAGCCCTTTCTGTTTTCCTTGACCTCCCTTGCAAGACTGAATTCCAGGGAGGCCTTAGCTTTCCTAGTTGCCTCCATACATCCACTGACAACAGAGTTATACTCCTCTCAAGTGGCAAGCCCCTCCTTCCATGATCTGTAGATTCTCTTCTTCCACTTGAGTTTGCTCAGCAGTTCCCTACTTAACCGTGTGGGTCTCCTGGCTCCCTTTCTCAGCTTCCTACTTGTTGGAATGAAGGAAAATGAAATAATTATGTTTGATAATTAAAAACATATAGCGGTTTAAATCAACATCTAGAATCTTTAAAACAAGCATACAATTCAATACAATTTGTTTGGCAAATGAGAGATTACACGATTGAAGAACAACAAAAGTTTCTAATTAATCACTTAATGACACAGAGATGTAGTCCATAAGACAGAAGAGGCAAAGTGTGTTCTTTTCCTAACAATCTGAATTTCTATTCTTTGGACTAGAAGAGTATAGATTTTTGACATAAAAAAAACCCAAACACATGTTTTCTTCCAAGCAGTATACATTTTAAAATTTCATTTCATTCTCTTTGAAATTTACAGTTGTAGTAAAGTTGTGTTCAGTGTAATAACTGGTGGCTTCTCAATGAGCAGTTAATGTAGTTATTTGGACATTAATGGTGAGCATTTTGTCTGCTATTTCCACTTTCCACAAAATACCAGCTCTGCACCTCGTGGTAATGCAAAGCTTTCCATCTGCACTGGATAGAAGTGTGTCCTGGCAATTAAATCTGAAAAAAAAAAAAAAACTGAAAAAAGCCCATACACTAAAATGGAATAAAGATTGTTGTTGGTTGTTTTGTTGTGTGTTGGGTTTTTTCCCCATAAGTGTTTTAAGAGGCCTAAATTGTGGTACAGACTGTTGAAAGAAATAGCTTGCCTGAATTCGAAGAGTAGCTAAGAGCAGCTCTTCTGAGTAAGAGTTGATAATTTGGGCTCTTAGTCTATCAGGCACTACCAAGATTTTATGTATATTAAATGAAGAAACCGATTAGAAAATCAATTCCAAGGACTAAGCATTGTCCTTAAGCCTCAGTTCAGGACATTTAGCTAGAATTAGACAGCTTCTAGCCTATCTTGAAATTTTTGCTTAAGAGCTTTCCTGGATCTTCTCCAATACCAAAGCAATTATCTTTCCAAAGTAAGACAAAACGCAGTATGTATTTGAAACAGTAGAGCAACAACAGCACTTGGAAGAGTGAAGGAACAACGAGGATATGCTAGTAAGGTATCATATTGGCTGATAGAATGCACAGTTACAGGTTAGACACCTTTGCAAAACAGAAATAATAAGAGAAGATATTTATTTATTAGCATTATATGCTGAAGGACCATTTGATTGGCTGAAAGGAAGCTATTTGATGAAAGTTTGGGGAATCTCACATAATGGTCTAAAACTTTCTTAAATAAAGACATTGTATTGGAGCCTACAGTAAGGAATAATGGATATCGCTCAGAAGTTTTTACTTTGTCTAGCAGTAAAAGGCAATGGTGCCCCTTTTTGCCCTCCCTTTTTACCCTAACTCTGGAACAAATCAGTCAAAGAATCCAACACAATAACAGAGTTGAAGACATAAAAATATTGGACATCCTGGGTAGAGTTTCATTATACGTTGTTGATGTCATTCTTTTCTTATCCAATCCGTATGAATCCCTTGGGGGCAGCAGCCAATGAATTAAAAAGTTGGAGGAACTCTCGCTGAAGAATTATAATCAAAGGAAGTTCAAGATTCAGCGCATCAAACTTTCAACAACAGTATATGAAGCCATACTAAATACGGATTCATTTGGACTAAACATTCAGTTGGGCACTTTTGAGTGCAATTACTGCATAATACTGATAGTCATATGATCTCATTTTTGCTCAGATATATAGGTCTATTGACCTTGAATAGCATAACTATATAATGGATACAATAATAAAACTGATAATATTTTAGGGAGAACTTTTCACCCAAGGATCACAAAGTATTTTAGAAAGGAGGTCAGGATCATTATCTGCATTGGCTGGGGGAACAGGAGCCAAGGAAGAAAACTGACTTGACCAAAGTCACCTAGCAGACCTGTGGCATAGCCAAAAAGAAGTCTTTTGTGTTACAGTGTCAGCATGAGGAGATAAATTAAAGCATAGAAAGAGTAACATTTTCTTCAGTCTTGCTTTATTGCGCTGTTTATTCCAATATTTGAAAGTGCTTCAGGTGTGTATGTGTATACTTGACAAGACAATGAAATCATCTTAATTTTTTAACTTTCAAATATTTCCACATCAACAGCAGCTTCATTTAAATAAGCTCATAATGACACTGTATCCAAAATCCTATACATCATCAGAAAAAAATCCTTGCATTTTCAACTATCAGCAAAAATCAAGAGTTTAAGGATTTACACTGTAGATGAATGAGTTAGAAAGAAAATGATATGTCAGTCAATGCTAAGGTGTAGGTGTGTGTTACCCTTAGTGGGGCTATAAGAGAGTCTTACCAGTAGGATAGCGGGATCCATCAGTGTTTGCATATGGAGCATAAGACTTGAAGTGACATCGCTGTTGCGGCGTACAGAGCAACACGTATGCGCTTGTAGTTATAAACAGAGTATAGCCTTTATTGCTTTTAACAACACATAATTATATGCTTTCTATGCTATTGTGGCTACTCCTAATTGGTTAACAAGTTGTTTTTAATGTTCTTATTGGTTATTGCCATACCCCTAGGGTTATTGCTATTTGCATCGAGCTACACAAACGTAAAATTCAAACTTTTTATGTCACAGTTTCCCAGGTGCTCTTCGTCCTTGTAAACTACCTGTATCTCTTCTGCTCCAGGAGTTTCCAAGTCTTTCTGGATACACAGTAATCCGTCCAAGGTTAATTTCTTCTTTCTCAGACAAGAGATCCACAGTCTCACAGTAGTTTTCCACAAAGTGGAAACAGATACTCCAAAATATTTTTAGTGAAATACTTAGCTGTAGCATAGTTGTACAATTAGAAACATAGTTAAGTGTACATCTCTAAGAAGAAAAATTTGGGGAGATATAAGCAAAAGATAGGAAAAAATGAGTCACAGCACTGAGTCCAAGATGTTTTTTGTTGTGTAGATGTTGTGTAGATCTTCAAGGAATACATGGAGCAGAAAGGGCAGTTTCAGACATGTCATAGACAGAAGCTTTCTAAGCAACAGTGACATCCATGTTACACTTAATTGTGACTCCCAGCTATTAGAAAATGGTATTTAGTTTTTGTTTGTTTTCTTAATAAATATATTAATCATAGAATCATTAAGGTTAGAAAAGCCATCTAAGATTATCAGGTCCAACCATCAACCTAAGAGTGCCATGAAATCATGTCCCAAAACTCTGTGCTTACATTTTTTTTAACACTTCCAGGTATGGTGACTCCACCACTCCCCTGGGCAGCCTGTTTAAAATTATGAAATGCTAATAGTTAAAAAAGACTGAAGAAAAAAAAAAAAGAAGACTCCATGCCTTGCAAAGTCTTCTTATGCAAAATGAACAAGAAAATGTGAACTTTAATAGAGACAAATCATCAGATCAATTTTTTATATGTTTAAAGTTTACATTTAAGTTGCTTCTGACAATTATTTTCTTGTATATTTGTGTTAGTTAGCCCAAGCAGCAGTACAAAGCAATGCTGAAATTTCTATTACTACTATACGATTGCTAAGCTAACAAAAAATAACCTCTGAGGAAATAAATGAGAAGTAATGCTATGAACTAGCATTTTTCTCCCCTAACAGCTCTGTAAACTTCTCTGCACAAGAAATTATGGAACAATTTGAAGAAAATGCTATTAGGCCGAGGGTATCTTGGGGATCACAATCTCTGGTCTCAGATGAAGGCATCAAAAAAATGATTTTTTTGCAGGAAACGTAAGCAGGCAAATCTTTGAGGTGGTTCTGCCGTGTAATATTTTTCTCAGTGAAGAATGAGGGATAAAAGTCAAGAAGTAATTTTCTATTACGCTATAAACTAGGATAGTTAAACTTTCAAATAAAGGAAACTTGAAGAGTTTAGGGAAGTTGGGTCGAAACAAAAGTTCATATAACTCTAACCATCCTGACCACGTCCTTGCAATGTGATTTCTCTTTTCCATTCTGAGTTCCAAATAGCTCAAAGGACTTCTGAGTAGTCACAAGCTCTGCACAGACCTCACTGTTTCCTACAAAACTTCTGTTTATGACACCTCTGAAAAATGACTTTCTGCTTTGTTGTTCATTGAAGATGCTTATCATCTACATAACAAGTAGGATCCCAGGATCACTGCTCATTCACTTTTTCCAATCTTTTGCTTATGCCTCTCCAAATTTTTCTCATTGAAGATGTACAGTTGCTTCCCACTTTAAGGTGAAGTCTCTCCCTCCTTTCAGACTTTGTCTGCCTCATCACTTTCATTTAAGGAGCTGTCAGTTTTTAATACAGTGATGATGTGGAAGAGTTAAGTTGACTGACATCCAGTCATTGACCCTCAATAGAGAATATTGTCCGTAATGAGGAATAGAGTAAATATTGACTAAGGATTTGTTCAGTGTTTTTCCCATAGAAGAAATAAATGTCAAGACACTACAGTATTTTTCACTGAAAAATATGTATATATGTGTTATTTCCTATCTTCTTGTCACACAGTATCTGCTGTGATATTTTCAAAACAATTTAGATAGCTCAGTACATTAAATGTAACTTTCGGAGACATGATACAGACTCAATTCCCAAAGGCAACACAAGAAAGTTAGATGTTTCATCTACAGCTGGTTTAATAACAAAATGAAAACTTTCAATCTACTTTTATTAAAAAGACTTAAAATGCCTCAGGGAAAAATGAGATCATAGTTTTAAATTTCTTAGGTGACACAGAAGTCAGTATCTTTTACCCAAGACTGCATCTTCTTAGGTTCTACAAAATACAATGAAGGTATATCTGTAGCAGCTTACTTGCAAAAAAAGTAAAGTACAAAAAATAGGTGGACATGATGACATTTTCTTTTTCACTCCCAATATTACAAAGTTTAGATAATTATAAAATTCGGGATGAAATCTTGAAAGAAATGCATAATTGTCAGTTTTGGAAAAACCCAAACAAACAAACAAAAATGAACCATACATAAACATATCTACTAGCTTTTTGACATCTTTGGTGAGCATTCTGACACGCAGGCTACGCTATAAAGTGGCTTTCATGTCACTTCAGAGAACACTCAAAGACTTTAAATTCTAAGTGTGCTTGTGCCTGTTGAGGTCGAGGGGAGGCTTGTTTATTAATTACCCTCAAAGCAATAATTAATAAAACAATATGGCAAATGGGTATTAATAAAAACAGTAACCCTTTATTATGAAATATGCCAAAACTCATTAAAGGACCATTTGTACAGTTGGAAGATATATTTACAGAGAGAATTATGCAGTCTCAGGCAAATGTGAACTATTCTGTGCAAATTAGGAGGCAACAACTTGGAAAGAGAAGGTCCCCAAGAGCAGTTAGTGCTCAGTTACAGCAGGGAAGAGACTAAATAAGAAACGTTAAACCCAAAGGGCAGTAAATTAGTTATTCACAGCTATTTTCACCCATATAAGGGATGCTGCTGCTGCATTGGCTTTGGAGCGCTCTCAGGTGCAGCACGGCTGATTGCCAGCAAGGAAGGTTTACCGCGCAGTCCTAGGCTGGTCTGGCTTCTGTGGAAGGCTGACAGTTAATGACGCTCCTGGCGATGGGTGCTTGTGTGGTCCCTGGATAAACTGAGGCATGGCACAATTCTGGTGGCAAGGGGGAAGCAGGCTTGGCCACTCTGGCTGTCTAGGCTCTTGGCTTCTCCGACTTGCACGTGTATGGCTTGTGGCTTTATCCCAGGCTCTGGACCAGACACTCAATGCAGGGCAACTCAGGGCAACAAGGCTTGAAGCAAGGCAAGGCTTCAACAAGCTTGAGTAGGGCTTGGAACAAGGCTTCAGCACGTTTGAGCAAGGCTTGGAGCAAGGCTTGAACAAGCATGAGCAAGGCAAGGCTAGGCTACCTAGCCACTTGTATATATTCAAAATGCCAGATTGGTCAATTGGTCCAATGGGGTACTGAAGCTAACGTGTAGCTGTCCAATGGAAAGCGTTCTTCCAGGCTGTGACCATAAAAGGCAGAAGCAAGGACCTTGTGTCTGGGGGAGCTTACATGCTCTGACCCCAGATAAACATCTTGTTTACCAGACAGGCAAGGGTCCTATCCCCTTTGTTCCTTTTCCCGCATTGCCCTGTTTTTGTGGCAGGAAGGAGGGGAGAGAAAGGGGCCTATCTAGACATCTTAAGGCCTGTCTGGATTTGTACTGGGCCATGTGTCATGGTCCTACCACCACAGTGCCCACGTGTGTTTCCATATGTACCTGGTTTTCTGTGTCTTCGTATGTGAAATGGAAATTATGATCTGGTGTTCAGAATCCATCCAGGTGTGGCACTTCAAAATATGGTTTAATGATCAGCAGCACTGTGTTAAGGGTTGGACTTGATGATCTCAGAAGTCTTTTTCAACTTTAATGATTTTATGACTCTATGATTTCCAATTACTCCTTATTTGAAATTAAATTTACAGGCAAAATTTGCATCACATCAAGAACTGAAATAATTTTTTAAATTTTTATTTAAATGTTTATATTTTTATATTTATTTTATATATATTTATACAAATTTATATATATTTATATAAATTTGTATATTTATTTAATTTTTATTAAATATCTAAGTCATATATACATTGTAAAACACATTTGCACCATATGAAATACAAACTTTCTGTGTGTATTTTTAAATATATAGTCAATAGCAACAGACTTCTCAAAATTCAGGCAAAATGAAAAGGTTGTTATCAGACACATTTGTAACAACTCATTTATGCAAGCAAGAGTAATGATCATGACCATTACCATTGCTCTTCCTTAGAAACTGGCTTAAATATACTTGCTTGGGTGATTTTGTCATTACCATTACAAAATTGTACTACTGTGGACCACACACTGCAACAGCAGAGGCATGCTCAGAACAGCAATCATAAGCAGTAAACTCGAAGTACCTTTAACAAGCTGTGGTATAGGAGAAAGAAGTCGTCTGTTATTCCGACACGAAAAGCCACCTACTTATCTAATGTCTTCATATGATAAGAAAGTCACAGTATACAGGGAATGCATTGACTTGCATTCTTCAGTCAGTTTGTCATTTTAGCACAGGATTTTTTACTTACTTTCAAAATCTTTAATTCAAGCAGGACTTAATTGGATTTTTTGTTTTGGGTTTTGTCTCTGGATTTTACATAGTGGACCAGGCCTTTATAAATTTCTACATTCTTAGTAAATTTAAAACAATAACTTAACTTATTTGTTGGACACAATTCTTGCAAAATTAGTCACATCAGTTTCTGTTATGTTAATAGATGGTATAATTAACACCATTTTTTGCTGTATAATCCTAGAATCACAGGGAGGTTTAGGTTGAAAGGGACCTTAATGATCACCTAGCTTCAACTCCCCTGCCATGAACAGGGATTCCTTCCACTAGATAGGTTGCTCAAAGGCCCGTCCAACCTGACTTTGAACACTTCCAGAGAAGAAGCATCCACAATGTGTGTGGGTAACTTGTTCCAGTGTCTTACCACCCTCACAGTAATGAACTTCTTTGTATGATCTCATCTAAATCCATTCTCTTTCAGTTTAAATGAGGAACGTTGGAATGAACTCTCAAACCCATATGTGATAATGCAAGTATCTGTTTAATCCTGTTCAAAGGATATTTTCACTAGAAAGTTTTTCTTCTAAAAGTATTTTTAAACAAAAGTACTGATGATGAGGGACTCTTATGGCAAAGAAATGCCAACTTAATTTTTTTTTTTTTTTTTTTTATGTGAAGGAAGATAGAAAAGGGTTGTGTGAAGCTTTCACTCAGGACCAAAGAATAGGCTCTCGGTCTACTTGATTTAATATGCATAGAAGTAAGAGACTTCACTGTTATGCAGATGTAAGTGAGGGTCAAAGATTATGTAGATCTGTCTGATCTTGTCCCTGCACCTCAGAGGTAGGGTTTATGTATTTTAGGAGTACAGATATTGTTGTAACTATTATCTCTAGGAATGAGAAACATTCAAGAAGTTTTTTGAACACTGATTGTGGACAGCTGAGATCTGTGAATATAACACAGATTATTTTTAACCAAAATCATTTATGTACTCTTGTCTCTGGGATACTTTCTTGTGAGCAAAAGGTACAAAAAAAACATCTAAAAGGAAAAAAGGCAGCATAACAATTAACTGGTTGGCTATATAGCTTTTATATGTAAAGGTTTGCAATTAAATAATTGTTTGATCTTTATTGCAATAAGTTTATTGAAAGATTAAAAAAACCAATTTTTTTCTTGATATTCATATCTGTATGCATTTCACAGCTTCAATACATAAAACTAGATGAAAGAATCATTGAGACAAATGGACTTTGGATAAAGAAAGGAAGCCTTTTCCCTCTGAGGGTAATAATTCAGATATATCCAGGATCTTTCAAGCAGCTTCTCTAAGGTTTTATCAACAGTGATTTAATCCTAGTCAATCACATTTAATTCATCTGCAAAAAGTACCTCAGGAGCAGTGTTGTAGAGATAAAGCATAGCTAATCTTCAAAAGTTAATACGCAATTAAATGGTCAGTGCCTTCTGTAACATGCATCAATATGCCTAGAAAAGCATTTGTGCTTCTTCATGAAGGAGTGGCTAAACTGAGTAAACTAACTGAAAAGATTTGAGAGCTCTTAGCTGATGCCCATTATTATCAAGATGATCCTGTATGTCACATTAGAAATGGGCTGTTTGAAAACAAAATTAATTGTATCTTGCCTTTCCCAGGACAGGTCTGTGACGCAGGTAAGATATATGATGCAGAGAATTCCCTATCCTCCATCCATGTGGCTTAAAACTGTGATTTAAGGGATATGGGAAATGGCAACAAGTTCCTGCACTGTACAGGACAGCAAGTGTGTCTCCTCCATGATTAGCTCACCTTTCCATGTGCCCTTGCACAATAGGCATAAGGCTTTGAAAGTGGATCCTAACAATAAGGAGGGCAGTGGGACTACTGGAGAGAGTCCAGTGAAGAGGGTCTAAGATGATTAGGGCACTTAGCATCTACAATAAAAGGAAAATCTGAGAGAGCTGGAGAAGAGGAAACTGAGGGGGAATCTCATTAATGCTTATTAATATCTAAAGGGGAAGTGTCCGGAGAATGGAGCCAGACTCTTCTCAGTGGTGTCCAATGATAGGACAAAGGGCAGTGGACACAAACTCAAACAGAGGAGGTTCCATATAAACATAAAAAAATATTTACTTTGAGGGTGGCAGAGCACTGGAACAGGCTGCCCAGAGAGGCTGTGAAGTCTCCATCTCTGGAGACATTCAAAATCTGCCCGGACATGATCCTGTGTGATTTACCTTAGGTGATCTTGCTCTAGTAGGAGGGTGGGATTTTCAGGGGTTCCTTCCAACCCCTAACGTCCTGTGATTCTGAGAATAGTTCTCCACTGGAACATCTGTCTCATGAGGAAAAGCTGAGAAACCTGAGGCTGTTTAGTCTGGAAAAGAGAAGACTGAGAGGGGATCTTATTAATGTTTGCAAACATCTGAAGGGTGGATTTGGCTGAGCTGGAGTTAATTCTCCTTGGAGCATCTTTCTAGTGCTGTGTTTTGCAATGCTGTAGTTTGGTGTTGATAACACCGCAGTGTTTTGGCTACTGCTGAATGAGCAGAGGGGATATAGCTGAGCCAGCTGAACCAAACTGGCCAAAGGGGTATTCCATGCCATACGATGTGAGCTCAGATACAAGAGCTGAGTGAAAGAAGTGTGGGGATACTCATCAATGGCATCTGTCCTTCAGAGCAACCATTACTCATAGAACCCTGCTTCTTGAGACTGACAACCGTCTACTGATTAGAAGTAGATAATAACATGTCTCTTTGCTTTTTTGTTGTTGTGGTTATTGCTATTATTATTATTGTTATTAAATTGCTTCTATCTTATTTGTGATTTTTGTTACATATTCCCCTCTCCCCTGTCCATCTAAGAGAGTGATAGAGTGGCTTTGGTGGGCATTTGGCCCTCTGCCAGGGCCAAACCACCACAGGTGGGTGTGAAGAAAAAGGTGCTATGGTGTTGTGTGATAAGACAAGGGGCAATGGATACAAACTAGAACATGGGAATTCCCACCTCAACACAGCACAAATCTTCTCTACTGTAAGGGTGATGGAGCACTGGTGTACTTTCTTCTCTTGCCATCATGCCAAACATTTTAAATAACAATATGAAAAGAGCAAAGAGGACTGCGTATGAAAAAAATCATAATATAGACTGATTATGTTACTGAAAATAAGATACATGCTCTTAGAAATAAAATTAAAATGTCTGTAAGTGTCCCAAAAATCTATAAATATCTTGAAGAGATAAGTATTAAGGACCAAGTAATTTTGTCAAACAATGATTGTCTGATCTGAAAGCTCTGAAACACCTGGGATCTGTGGGAAAATGAACTGCTATAAAGGAAAAAATGGAATAGTAGACTACAATTAGTCTGGAGGACCAGTAGTTAACTGAATGGTACACCATCTGGATGAGATGAAGAGGAAATTGAAGAGGATATTAATAATAATAGAGCTGTGGAGATAAATCTGAATCACATTAAAATGTTAATGAAAAGTTGAAACACAAGCTGTTGATACACTCTAAAGAACTTGAGACCTGCAAGGAAAACAGCACCATTAATATGAAAACATGTTTGTAAATGACCAGAGTGATTTCTTCACGAAGCTGGACCATAGGAATAAAAATAATATAATGATAAATAAACAAACTGTAATAGACTTTTTTTTTTTTTAAGATCTATTGGAAAAGAAGGCACTATGTAATTCTTTGCCAAGTTGAAAACAAAACGGTGGATGGATGATGCTATTAATCAAAGGGATTACAATTCACAAAGCAGACTGAGAAAGTTAGCTAATTGAAAAACACCAAAAAGTAATAGAATCCATAACTGTTTTATGCAAACCTGTTTCACATGCATAACTTGAAATTACTAATTGTTCAAATGTGCAGATTTTTTTAAAAGATCTGAGAATGGTATTCATATAAAAGTTGGTAATTTTTCATTTGTGGTTGTGTAACTTTTTTCTGGTTTGGAGGATTTTTTTTTGTTTCATTTTTTGTAATGAATTGAAGATAATGGGAAGATGGGATTTTATTTGATACAGTTACTTTTTATATTATATAGGATTTTGCTGGAGGAAGGAATTCAGGCAACAGCGAAGAAAGACAGCTCTGAGATATTTACAAAGCTCTAAAACCAAGACAACAATGAAAACCTCAAAGGTGTACTTGCGAATACAGTTGTACAGTGTTTTACTGTCATAGAATCATAGAATCATAGAATCAGTCAGGGTTGGAAGGGACCACAAGGATCATCTAGTTCCAACCCCCCTGCCATGGGCAGGGACACCTCACACTACATCAGGCTGGCCAGAGCCTCAGAGTCATAAGGTATCGGGCAAACTTATCTCAGAAAACTAGGCAAAAATGGCTGTAAGTAATTGAATTCTGTATAAAGAGGTAAAATGTCATGGACAAGTTATTCTTTCCAGATAAGATGGAGATAAAAAAACATTAAGAGAAGTAAAAAATACATTAAGAACTTGAAAGATTACTGACTTCTGTGAAAGATATGGGTGCAATTCACCAGACCAAATATAGCTACCTAACTTGTAGATGTTAGTTAGTCCATGCCCTTTCAGATAATAGAGAAAAATGTACATTTTGGAGGGAGCAGCTCATTTCATTCTAAAGATATATATCTATGTACTATTTCATACCTTAAAATATATGTTTTATCCCCTTGACTATTAGAGGAGGCCTGGGATGACAAGTTCATTTCGAGAGATTTCTGAAGTTTAACAGAGAGGTTCTTGTCCAGACTGATTAGAAGTTGGAGCAAAAGTGGATTAAAAATATAGTAGCATTGAAGGTAAGTGGTCATAGAAAGAGGACAAAGTATTATATAGGGATTTAAAGATGAAAAGTACATGTGGGTTGTTTTGGTATTTTTTAGGAAAAAAATATTAGAGAAGTGACAAATTATAAATGATGAGAAAAAAAAGAAAAAGAAACTGAGCATTTTGTTGGTGAAAGGTATATTGTACTAGATATATTAAAGAAAAATAAGTGATAGAAAAGATGTATGCCTCAAATGAAGGATATCTAGCCAGGTGTCAGAGAAGTTTAGTTACAAGCATGTAACAATTTGGCCTAAGATATGTTCTGCTTGTTACTTTATATATTATAACATGACAAAATTGGTAGAATTATCTGAGGGAAACATCACTGTCACAGGTAAAGTTACATAAAAGAAGAATATAAAACTTACATTGTTGTCTACCTTGTAATGAATGGCTTCCAGCAGCTGAATAATTAAACTGACTAATTTTCAGCTGAAATAAAAGCAAGAGCTGTCAGAAAATTAGACATTCTTATAGTTTATCTTGCTTACTGATCTTTTTGTAGGCAGGACTGACATGTAAAAAGAACATTAGCAGTAAACCCTTGGTAGTTAAATGCCTGCTATTTCCCATGAGTGCCTTCATAACTATAGTTTTCTTGATAGTGAAGTTGTAATGACAGCTGTCATCAATGGATTTTCATGAAACATAGCCTGACCTTTAGATGTGATATGTTACAATTACTGTTTGTAAAGCCTTTGGGGCCTTGAATTGGGATTTCACACTTCAACATAGCTGCAATTTGAAGCCATCCAAGAAGACATAAGAGCTTTTATTTTCATTCTGTTATATTACAGAAATACATGAGTGTTAAAAATGTTTAAAAATAGCAAGAACCATAGTAAGATAAAAAGGACAATAGAAACCACAGATTAAAACCTCTATTTCTGGTGTACTACTGTTTTTTACCAAGAGAATCAGTTGACTTCCAAACCTATCTTCTGAAAATGATGGTCCAGAATTTATTTTCCTGGATATTCATGTCATTAACTTATTAAGATGAAATTATGATTACACATGCTTTTTAGAAACACTTTCCAGACAAATGGAAAGTATTCTTCTGTTTGAAGAGTTCTGCAATAAATTCTGATTGCAGAAGTTCAGTACTGCAGTTCAGTACTTTAGTAAAATCTATGTTAAATGAGAACAGAGATGTATATTGTTGAATTCTCTCTAAAACTTAAAAACAAACAAAAAACAGAGAGCAATCTGTACTTTTGCAATTTAATGTCAATTTATCAATTGTTTCATCAGCCAAAAAAAAGAGGAAACTTAATACTCTACATTTAAACTTGTCAGTGATAAGGATAAGTTCTCTGTGAACAGTCTAATGCTGATTTTAATGTTTTCTTAGCATAAAATTATGTAGTTTTTTTCCTATTTTTATTTCTTAATAGAATATAACTTGCAACAAACATAGTCACAGGGGGTCTTTTTCTTCATTTGTTTGCTAAGAGTACCCATTTTAAAGGCATTTATTTCATCACGTTGCACAAGCTGTAGTCTTGATTATCTTCCTACGTTATGGGACTGCTACAAAGCAGGTAAGTAAATGTTTACCCATGTTTAAAAAAACCATTAAAAATCACAAATCTTAAAGTAAAAAACTTTAAGAAAAATAAGTAAAAATGTGGGGCTTTGCTGTTTTTATAGGTAAAATTAAGGAATGTATGGCGTCTACAACAGTTCATAGATTATCAAGCTTTTAGTAATTTTGTCAAGAGATACAATATTTGTTTTAGTACACTACTAATAGACACATTAATGGGCATTTTCTGGGGATCTTTGTAGAATAACAGATATTGAAAGACAGCCACTTTTATGGTGTTGGCTTAGAATCATAGAATCAGAATCAAGTAGGTTGGAAGAGACCTCAAAGATCATCGAGTCCAACCTGTCACCCTACACCTCATGACTATCTAAACCATGGCACCAAGTGCCACGTCCAATACCCTCTTGAACACCTCCAGGGATGGTGACTCCACCATCTCCCTGGGCAGCCCATTCCAATGGCCAACCACTCTCTCTGTGAAGAACTTTCTCCTCACCTCCAGCCTAAACCTCCCCTGGCGCAGCTTGAGACTATGTCCTCTGGCTTGCTGATCTTAAACATCCCTGAGAGATTTCAGGAAAAAGGCTGCTATTTCAGGGGGAAATAAATAAATCTAAACCCTTACATGCAGACTTAAATCTCTCTTTTACTGTTTATTTTGTATTTATAGTGAAGAAATAATGTTTTATAGCTGTTAAAGTTGAAAACAAAAAAAACAGATCTTGTTGATATTGCTTCTTGAAAGCTAACAAGTGTGACTCTAAGCAATTGACTTACTGTATGCCAATTCACAGGAAATATAAAGAACACAGAGACTATTAACTCAGTATAAAGCAAGGAAAATAAGATACCCTTCGGAGTGACTTCAGACATGAATTTTTACTGAAATGGATCAAAATATACCTTTCAGGTCAAAGCAGAAAATCATTGTGTTACTAAAAGCTGCATGACGTTAACTCTATTTTGACTTGACATAAGATCAAGCTACCAAAATGACATCTGAAATGTGGATTATGTGTAATTTAGGCATTGCAAGTGCAAAACTTTAGTTTCTGTCACCTTCAGTATCAGTCACACATGCATGACTGTATTTATTATGTTTATTATTTTACCAAACTTAAGCAAGCCTGAATCCTGTCCTGGTGTCGTGAAGGCATCACATGCCCAGAATTATGCCTCAGATACCAGTTAACTTGTCCCAACATGTCCTGGGAAAGTCCCCCCTTTCCACCCTCCTTTCAGGAGGGGAAGACAAAGGTTCAGGCACCAGCCTGTCTCCTAAGGGAGTAAACAACTGCAAGCACCCATCTCAATGGGATGCCTATGCTCTGTCCATCTAAGGGCATAATTCTAACTTCACCTTTCTATAGGTGGAAGCAGGTTGGCAAGTGTGCCCCATTGGCTAAGTCCAGACTCGATGTGTCTATAAGTATTGTCCCATTTTGGTGTCACGTTGCTCTCTCCTTTGCTTTCATCCATCATGCAACTCACGAGTGAGTAAGCTATAAGCCTTCCCGCAAGCGTACTCGGAAGCCTCTGCGAACACGGAAGCCAGCCCACGGAGTGTGCATCGAGGACCCGCAAGGAGATCCCGTCACTAAAGACGTGACATACACCCAGTCGAAGAAGACTGAGG
>VXBD01006887.1:0-16836 GCA_013399975.1 Indicator maculatus
ATGGGATGGGTCGGGATGACATATGGGTCCCCCTGTTCCCCTCAAATATAATCAAACATCCCCTCAAATATAATCAAATATCCCCTGATATATTCAGTTCACTCCTTTTAATGAATGTATTTATCTGTGTGTTGTTAGAAACTAGTTCCACAGCAGCAGAGGTATATGATGGCAGGGTGATGTTTGTCTTCACCTCTTCTGCTCTGTGCTTTTTTTTTTTGCTTGTTTTTAACATTTTTTCCCTTGTTTTGTAAGGAACTTTGCTCCTTCTATCAGCTTTGCATATATTTATACAGATATGTATTTACTTGTGTGTGGGCTTAATGAAATTGTATACCAATAGTGTGTTCTCTGTCCTCTTGGCTTTCCTTTTTTGTGTTACATGGGCCTTGTTTTTGCATACAGCTTTGCCACAGTCATACTGCAAAAAAGGTAATAAAGTGTGTGTGTAGCAAAATAAGGTGGAATCAAACCTCCTTGTATAGCTGCTCTCTGTCATTTTTATGTGTATCACTCTCTCCCTATTGTCTGTAACAGTCTAGTCTTCCCTTCCATCAGCTTTATGTTTTCACCATTGTGTTAATTGTTTGTGGTGTATGGATTTTTCAGCAGCGTGCAGTGGGAAAGGTCAGCTGTCAGAAACAGGCCTGTCCACAACTGATAAGGCATTTGAAAGATTGGATTTGTCTCATTAAGCACCTTCCCTGTAGACATGGAGTCTGTTCTGCCGCAGAAAAAAACCCTAAAACACAAAGGGAAAAAAAGCCCAGGATGAAGTTGGAGCATGCGCCAGAAACACTGGCACGGCCTCCTTCTCGCTCCTGTGTGCAATGCCAGAGCTTGCTATGCTTCCAGCATGTTTACACCCTCAGGTGCTTAGAACATCTATGCTTACTCTCTAAGCCACGTGCATTCACTCCTATATTTACACCTGGTCAAGATAATTATCCATTTTTTTTGTACATATATGTGTGTAACCCACATGTGGAGGTGCCCTGAAGTTACATGGGGGAGATGCCTTTTGTTCCTGCCCTCGTACACATCCAGTAAGGTGTACAAGGATGTTAATTCTTCCATGTTTTACACATACGCATGTACAGCCACTCCAAGCTGGTTTTGTGTGTTTCTTGCTCTATGGAAATCTCTTCACATGAATATCTGCTTCCTTTCATGACGTAACAAAGGACGTATCTCTTTTTGTGTATGCATTGTGATTGTTCAGATGCACTTTATCTGACTTTCCACAGAAATATGATGTGTCTGTACCTGTACTGCCTATATCTGCATATACATCTCTGCTGCCCTGGTAAAACACATGAACTTGCTGCTGTATCTACATAGCAGTAGGCTAGCCTGTTCCTCATTGCATACAAATGCGCACATTTCCACCCTTAAATAATTACTGATCAAAGCTGCTCTGCCAGCTTGTAACAGTCCCTTGCCCGTGGCTTTGTTTTGAGAAGAATTATTGTGTCTCAAATTGAGTTTGGATACTGCTGCTTCAATAAATGGTTTCAACGAAGTCTCATAACAAGCATAAGTGAAGGACAGCAGTGACATTTGGGAGTGTATTTTGTTACTGTGTCAGTATTGGGGTTCCACACATACACACTCTCCAATAACACTAAAGCTGTGAGGAGCTGACATAACCACAGTCTCTGTATTACCAGTCTCACACACCGCTTTGCCCACTCTGCTTCTCTCTACCACCTCACTTTTGCTTTTCGCCTTCCATGCACCTCCCCTTTCCCATGGGCATGGCTTTCAATACTGCTCACTGCTATTGAAAAGTATAATTTTGTGGATCATTATTGTGTTATTACAGTGATTAGTGTTAACTATTTTTCTACTCTCACTTCAGTGCTGGAAGGATGCCCAAAGGGCTCCCTGCTCAACAGCAAGCCTGACGCCTGCTGGAAGGCTGCTGCTAACATAAGCGCACAGCTCTTAGCACTGCTACCTCTTTGCTGCTATCCTTTCTTTGAGAGCCTACAGCAGTTTGCTAAAAGAGTGCCCTTCAGTGGAAGCAGGAGTTTCTCTTTCCACTGGGCTCCTTAGGTGTGCTTTTGTTCTGAATGCACTTTTCAACTTTCTTTTTCCCAATGTTCCCAAGAAGCACCAATCCTACCACACATATAGGGAAGAGTGTGATAGCTACTTAACTTTGTTCTCCCTAATGTTGTGGTTTTTTGCTGAGGTCAGAAGGTTTAGCGAAGACCTTGTCTTCAGTATTTTAAACAACAAAAATTCCTAACCAAGCATCAGAATTAGTATTTGGTGTTTGTTTTCTGGTGTGTGTTGGTTTGGGGTTTTTTGTTTTGTTTTGTTGTGGGTTTTTTTAATGGACTAGAAGAGTAAAACTAGTGTGAACCTTGGGGATTACAGCTTGGATACAGATTGCTGCTGAAGAATATTAAGTTTCAGGTGGTAAATATGATGTTCCTGTTGGCAAGCAGATTGCTTCAGTTTTATATATATAAAACAATGGCAATTTTGTTCAATAGAGAATGTCAGATAAAAAGCTGGTTAATGAAGAACTTAGCTGTATACTGGCATGCTCTTACCTTGTTGCACTGTTCTGTGTTCTCCACAAAGGGCAGAGAGGCTGGGTAACAACCCATTACAGAGATACCTCTCTGAGAGCAGGACTGGTGAATACGTTCTTGAGTTTTGTGTTCTTGGTGCTGCGATGTTCTCTTTCTGGTCAGTTTGCACTTTTCTGACTGTTCAGTCTGTAAGGAAATGTTTTTGCTGGATGATAGGTTTAGAGAGCGGCATCCTTATGTTTTCGAATGATGCATGAGGATGTTATGTAAACTAGAAGAAACGCAGAACAACATAAAAACATATGGAAAAGTAAATACAGCAGCAGTGGGAATTGTCCTCCTCCATGCTCAGCAATGAGGAGTCTAGAGGAGCCTTTGTGCCCAGATCAGCATCTTGACAAAATTAGTAGCAACACCTTGCTTTCCTTGCACCTTGTGGGTCTGGGAGGGAGAGCAGCAAAATTGTTCAGAGAAATAGAAAGAAAAAGTATACTTTGTTCAACCAGAACAAATTGTAAATTTATCTGAATATATCAAGTTGTTTCTGGCAAATTACTTTTAACATTGATTTATTCAGCATCATTCATTGAAAAGCAAATTTGTTTCATGCTTTTATTTTAAAATGGAGTGCTAATTTTTTGAGAAATGTATTTTTAAGGAAGTGTAAAATGAAATTGTTAAATTTAATTTTGCGTTAAGCAAGATATTGTCATAAGATTGTGGTTTTTTTTTTTTTCCTCTTCAACCAGCCAGCTAATCAGACCATAAATATCAAGCACACCTCAAAATAGTGCCACACAGTGCCACAGTCAGACTGGTACTCAGAGTTTATTGTTTCCTTGCAAATGGCAGGGAATGCAGCGTCACACACTGATGGCAGCGCACTTGTTTGTACTCAGCAAACAATGAAAAATAGGTGGACAGAAGGATGCCCAGAACATTCTGTACACTGCATATACACTGGACTGCCATGTGCTTTCTCTTCATAGACATGGAACATTTCTTGTTTTCCAAAGAAGTTTTATTAAGCTCATAGATTGTTCTTTTCCCATAGGTCTCAAGGACTTAAGCTATATTTTTGTTATCTTTGTAGAACAGATGGAGACAACTGAGGTTAATTAAGTGCCTCAGGTTGCACAGTAAATCAGTGGTAAAGTCAAGGATAGAATGGTCAGGTTCTGGCTTCCATACCCTTCCATGTTACCCTTCTGCTATACTTTTTAAAGACATATCATCTTATTTATTAATTTTCATTTTTGTCATACTAATATGTTTATCATCAAAGCATTTAGTGAAAATGCATTTCATGAATGCATTTTTCAGCTATTTTGTGTGGTGTTGGAGCAAATGGTGCTGCTGAGCGAGTTCTGTGGTAAATGGTTCATTCACATGGGTTCAGGTTCTTCTTCAGAATTTTTTTTGAGAATCAGTAGGGAATTTGTGGCTCACAGTATTGCTGAATCTAGGTTTAAATAATCTCTATGGACTAGCTAGGAGATTTTCTGTCATACATCTGATTTTTTAATTTTTTTATTCCTCTCAGAAGAGTTGAGAGGACAGTAATACCCTGTTGAGAAAAGAAGAGTTTTCCAGGGCTGAGAAGCAAAATACCCTTTCATTTGTGTGAATTTTCAGTTGTTTAGGTGGTGTGAGCTTCAACTGCATATATAAGTGCATATTCCAGAAAGAAAGCAGTCGTGCTTCTAACAGACTGTTACCTCTGTCGCTGATATGTGAATGTGATCCACGGAAACTGCTTTATATGTTTGCCATTAGACACTCCATGGCAGCTGTTTGAGGATCAGGTACCTAGGGGATATTCCTCACAAGCACACACACGCTTGTCCACTCCCTTTGCTCTCACTCTTTGGTGCGCGGTGGCCCAAATTCATCAGGAGACCGAAGTCACTTTGCAGGGTTAGTTCTGGATCTCTTAGGCATGGTTTGCAGCCCATGGGATCAGAGCCTCCTCTATGTATGAGCTAGTCCAAAGAGCATCATCCAAGGACACAGGCAGCAGCAAGCAGAGGTGAAACCTGCAGTTTCAGAGCATTTGTAGGATATCTTTAGAGAAAGTATCTTCCTCCTGTTTTTAGTAAGAGCTTTGGAGCTCAGGGAAATAATAGATTAGTCGAGTTTCACATAAGGGCTAACAGTTGTTGTATTGCCAGGTCTCCTTGATCTCTTCTGGGATTAAATTGGAGGACCTTTTAGCAAGCATTTTCCTTTATACTCGAAGGGTAGTGTGTAAAGCAGCAGATAACAGAGGAGAGGGCATGATTCATGCCAGGTACTTGGCGTTCTCTGGTGTAACATAATGCTGCTTTTGCTCTTACTGGTGAGATAAAAGAGCTTTTTGAGTAATATCAGAGCTGATACACCAGGCAAAATTTGAGTTAAGCGCTGACTCCTGAGTGCATGTTGTTTTGGGCTCCTAGGCTAATGTTGCTCTTTGAATCTCTTATACATGATAAGAGATGTCCTGCATTGATTCTTACCTACACTGTTTCTGATGTTGTTACTCTGATTCTTCTCTGCTTTCAAGTTACAAAGTATGTAGACACCATAAGAGAGAATGAGAGGCCTGAGGAAACAGTAAATGACAGTAGCATTACCCAAAATGGATTAAAGCTAGTAAGTATTGGGGAAACTGCTCTTTTTTACTATGAAACTCCAGCTCAGCACTTAATCTTCTTCATTATAACCTTTTTCTGTGATTTTCCAACAGCAAACATGTTTTTACTTCTGCAGATTTATTCCCATAATTTCATGGAAGTTGGAAGTAATATTATTTTTGTAAGGTTTTTAGCAATGCAATAAATTCATTTGTCTCACTGTGACATAAAGACGACTTAGACATTCCTACTTTACAATTTGTGTATATGACTCTCAAAGCTTCCACATAACAGTGTCAATATTGGTGATGCTTGGAAGATGTTTCATGCATAGAAGAATAGTTTACACACTCTTTCGTATGTATCTAAACAATTAAATAACATCTGTAAGACTTTCCAAACAAATATTTGGTTTTAATTATTAAGAGCACAAAACTGTATATATGTGTGAGAGAGAGCATGGGACCTTATGAGAGGGTTTAATTAACGGTGTCATTGGTTCAGTTGGGTTTTGTGAAGAATGATCAGACTAGAAAAAAACAGAACTATTTGGATGTATTTTTTTCCTGACCAAAAGCTATAAAGGAAGAATGCAAATCAAAACTTAATGGAAGATGCAGTAATCTGCTGTTTAGAAATTATTGGAGTATGTCATCATCTTTTACAGCCTGATTGTTACTAAATTATCCAGCTTTGTTTTGAGAACACGAATCTGGGTGAGCTGCTTTGACCACTTCTGAAGGCTTTCATTAGGATTTCAGCATTTAGTCTTCAGGAGGGTGATGGAAATAATTACCCTTTTCTGTCCTTCAGAGGTGCTGGCTGACTACTTTCTGTGACATCCTCTAACCTCTGAGGGAACATCAGATACATGAGAAAGTGTCTTGGAACATAAATCATGCATTGCTCTGTAAGGTTGTTGAGGATCATAGCTGTTATAGGTGACTCTTAGGACAACCCTGCCCAGAGCAGAATTACCTCCTAGTACATTTCCTGAGAGTTTCCCCAAACAGAGGTTCTGCTGCGTTCTTTGGAAGATGATGTCTTGACCTCCCCTAGCTCATCATCTAGAATAAATTCTTGGTCTCTTTTCCTCTTCATGGTTCATATGTATAGCTTATTCTCTTCAGACTTTGTTATGACTCAAGTAAAAAGATTTTCTGCAGCTCAGATGGAATTTTTAAAATTTAGGTTTATTTTTCATGGTGTAAAAATTAATATAGAAAGGAGGAATACCTGTT
This sequence comes from Indicator maculatus, assembly GCA_013399975.1. Lineage (NCBI taxonomy): Eukaryota > Metazoa > Chordata > Aves > Piciformes > Indicatoridae > Indicator > Indicator maculatus. The sequence goes on from VXBD01006887.1 coordinate 6,403, forward strand.
AATTTCAACAGTACAGGAAGACAACCACAAAATTTTTGCCCAGAAACACTGAGTTCAATTATGCTTGCTAGCATGATGATGTCAGCCAGTCATCCTATCAGCACTAAATTAGATAGTTTCCTTGTGTTAAATGTCGTGCTGCTGAAAGGGTAGCTGGTGCCTGATTGCAGTACGTTCATATCCACAGTCACTAGCATGTCCTCAGGTGAGGAGGGCTTATCATTCAAGCAGCAGGACTAATGCTAACAGTGAGAACTTCTGCCTTCTTTACCTCCTTGCACTTAGGTCTTCTGTGTAGCTGTACTTTACTACACTGTTATACTGTGCTGGTTTTGGCTGGGGTAGAATTATTTTTTTTTCCTAGTGGGTGGTATGGGGCTATGTTTTGGATTTGTGCTGGAAACAGTCTTGAAAATTCAGGGATGTTTTAGTTATTGCTGAGCAGAGCTACACTAAGTCAAGGCCTTTTCTGCTCCTAATACCTCCCCACCAGTGAGCATAGTGGGCTGCACAAAAACCTGCGAGGGGACGCAGCCAAAACAGCTGACCCCAGCTGATCAAGGGGATATTGTGTATAAATGTAGTCATGCTTAACATATAAACTAGGGAGAAAGCTGGCCAGGGTCCATTGCTTGGGGACTGGCTGGACATCAGTCAATTGTCAGTGAGCAATTGCTTTTCATTTGCATCATTTGTCTTTCTTGGGTTTTATTTAGTTATGTGAATGTGTTAGAAAATAAATGATGATTTTACGTTAATATTAATGAGTGAAATGGAAGATTCAGTTGCTTACATGTGGTACCCTGCTTTCAGATTCTGATTTTTGTGAATTTGTCTGTTAACGGTTTAAAGCTTGCAAATCATGTATAAACCAAAAGTTTACAAATATTCTAAATACTGTTTTAAGTAAATATTATTTTATACAGTTGCACGGTCACACTTGAAAAACGAGATAATGAATTCAAGTTAATACCACTTAATACATACAGAGAGCTTCACATCGCCACAGAACCAGAGTTTGATCTGTTGCTTCATATAATATAAACCAAGGATTGCTGTTGACTTCGATTTGGATTTTAAGTTTAGCTATTCTAGGTTAGCTGTGCTGCGTTGCGCTGCAGAGGTTCCTTAATACACTACTCAAAGAATATAGAAGACATAAATATCACTGCAATTTGTAGAGCCTACAGAAGAGTACTACACAAGGGTCATGAGCTAACAAATAACAAGCAGTTCACCACTCTCTGGTCTTCCAGATGTCACTAGGCTGTACCAGAAACTGTTTGGAAATACTGTGAGGCCTGCAGCTTTCTCAGGGATTTTTCTCTTCATATATTTGTGGAGAAGACTTGTATCCATTTCCCCTTCTATTGTGTCAGGTGATTCTCGTGTGCTTTATGGTCATAGCCATCACATATGTCAGTGTCCTAACAGATAGGATAGCATGAAAGGGCTGTGCTTGGTAAATAGCCTTTGATGTAGCTTGTAGGACACAGTCAGAGTCTTCAGGAATTAGACCCTCATCTGCACGCTGAAGCCTTTCATGAAGCTGGTAAACTAGTCATCCACATGACCACCGGTAATCCATTTAGGAATTGATGGTTTGGAGAACAGAGGTTTAGAGTGTAAGTTGATCTTGGGAGTTGTACTTATAGGACATGCAGTGGACAGGTGAGAATTGGTATCGTGCAGTGAAACCCAGAGACACTTTAGTGTGTGATCAGCAAATTTGAATATCTATGGAGAGCAGCCACAGGGGGAAGAAAAAAGCCCATAACAACACATGAAACAGAAATAGGTGACATTCTCCAGAGAACAGGAAGGCTACAAAGATGGTTCAGGTCCCATCTGTGACAAGGGTCATCAGTAGATGACTGGAAGAAACAGGCATGTAGTTATACACAGAGATGGGTTGATAGCACCTTATATTAAAACCAGTGGTACAGGTAAGAGTAATATCCCTCTGAATTTTCTCTGCTCTGTTTTGATGAGTCTGCAGTGGTTGCCTTAAATTACCATTTAGACTTCAACTCTTTACCTTCTTCTTTGTACTCAGTAGAGCAGTGAGATTTCATCTAAGTGACTGAGAAAGTGAAAATGAGCCCTGTTAATATGCCTTGTACTAAGTGAGCAATCAACCCCCCACGCCTCCCTTCCCAAAGACATCAAATGTGTATTCACTTCTTCACACATCTGCGGCTGTGGGAAAAAGGCTCAGTCATAATGATTGTGTTTGACTCCTGCCCTCAGATGCTGGCTGTTTGATGGGAATTACCTGCAGGTACATAGAGCATGTGTCCAACTTGATTGCAACATGTTCCCTTCTGATGGATCAGGAGTGGCTAGGCAGGGGAATTATCATTGTGGGGAGGGCTGCTAAGCACTCGGCTCTGACTTCCAGAACTGCAATCAATATCAGCGCTCTGTGCTTGGGCTGGTTGAACACTGACACAAGCACATGCACTCCTTGGTGGTAGTTAAATGTGTTTAGAATAGAATTACAGAAGCAAGTAACATGGAAGGGACCTCCAGAGGCCTATGTAGGCCAACCAATAGCTCAGAGAAGGTCCAGTTACAGCAGGCAGCACAGGACTATGCATAATCAAGTTTTAATATTTCTAAGGATGGAGATTTCAGAGTCTCTCTAGGCCATTCCTAGTGTTTGACCATCCTCAAGATGAACCATTTTTTGTATAGAATGAGAATTTCTTGTATTCTTTCTGTGCTGTTGCCTCTCATCATTCTTCTGCAGACCTATTAGAAGCATTTTGCCTCATCTTCTGCACGTTTCCCATGAAGCTGTTGCAGAGACCAGTAAGATTTCCCTTGTGTTGTCTCTCCCTGAGGCAGAAGAAACCCAGCTTTCTCAGTCTCTCCATCCACATCATCTACTCCAGCACCTTGAGCGCTGTGGTAGCTCTTTGCTGGACTCATTCCAGTATGTTGAAACCATTTTTATTCAGGAGAGTGTAATACTGGACAGATTACTCCTGATGTGATCTCTCAAGTGTCCATTAGAGGAAGAATTGCTTCCCCCAGCCTGCTGGCTGCATTCTTAGTAGTACAAGCCCTGAATGTGGCTGGTTTTTGCTGAGCGGGCAGACACTGCTGCCTTGTGTTCAGCTGGTCCACTGGAGCCCTCAGGTCCTCTGTAAAGCTGCTTCTGAGCTTCTTGACTCTCAGTCTGTACTGTTGCATGAAATAATGTTTCTTACTGTTTGCTCACAGTGCATGATTTGCTTACATGAGTACAAACACACGTTACTGCTGCCTTCAACGTGCCCAGATTTTTTTATGAGTTCATTCTGTGATAACCTCAATCAAGACTGCAAAAGTCTCTGCCACTTGAGGATGATATATGTTCATGTTGCAACACTATGCTGTTTTGTCACTGCTGTTTCATGCTATGAGGGTACAGATTTTACCACATAGTTGTTTTTTACGAATGGCTATGACAAATATTTTTCCTTCAGTCTTGCACTATTAAATTCTAGCTACTCTATATTAGTGTTACTAAAGGAGACAAAATGAAGCAGAAAAGTGCTATTAATGTCAATAGCATCAACACTTGCCTTAGCAGTAAATTGTAAGCAATGATATCTTGACTGTTTGTAGCATGTAGTTACTCATGCTAAGACTTGCTTTCACAGCTGGGAGTAAGAAAGGTGCTACAAATGGAGAGAGGGGGTTTGTATAGATTCCATTATAAGTACCCTTTCCCCCCAGATCACGCATGTAGGAATGGGGGTCAGGCAACCCTCCTGTAAGCTTGACCATCACATTTCTGTATTTCTTCCACTGGGCAAAACTGGGGTACGCAGCCCTCTCAAGTCATGTGAGCACAGCACGGCAGCAGAGCTGACTCTGAATGACTGTGGAAGCAGACTTCCAGCCCACACAAAGGGTTTTTACACTATTGAAATGCTGCCTCCAGTAGCTAAGAAACTAGTTCAGTAATTTTCCTTATTGTACCTAAGATTTTTTTTCTTAATAACAAAATATTTCCTGTCATGTGCCGTGAATAATTTTCCAATGTTTATTTTTGCTGCATGAAAAAGATGCTCTTCTAGCACAGATTTTCTGGATAAGGTGATCAAACAGATGAAGTTCTGAGAAGTGTTTACCAGCAACATCATTACTTATGTCTGTGGACAGAATGTTTTATGTCTCATGCTCTTCAGAAAAGGAAACTAGGGGATGCTTCTTGTGGCTGTCTTGTCTGCTTGATCTGTCATTCAGCTGAGAGAAAGAGGGAGCTCTGTCATGATTATATTCTGATCCCTGTCTTAAATTACGGGGCAGATGAGTTAAGATAAAGTCAGACAATATTAGTGATGAATCTAAATACTGATCTTTGTGAAATGTTTGGTTCTTTGGAACAATGTGTATGTGATGGCCATGTTATGAATAGCAGAGTTTTCCATCATTCTCCAAAAAGAAAGATGTGAAGTGTCTTATATCAGTGTCATTAAATATACTTCTTCTAGATTCCGCTACGTACTTTTGAATGGTCCCTATGGTCACAGTGCTGCAGTAAAACTGAAAGTGGAGTGCTGAAGTTCTTTGGTACCAAAGACCTTGTTGTTAATTCTCTTGATAGCCATATTACAAGAGGAGCTGTACAGTCATTAGAATGTGATGATACATAGTTGTATAGAGCATTAACAGTGCTCTGGGATTTCTTAGAAATTTCATGACAGTCTTAAATCTCTTCTTGGCTGACTGCTGAAAAGTTCCTTTATTTCCCTTCCTTTCCAGTGCGAGATGAGAACATGGCCACCTTCCGTGGTTCTGAATACCTCTGCTATGACCTGTCGCAAAACCCCATCCAGAGCAGCAGCGATGAGATCACTCTCTCCTTCAAGACATGGCAACGCAACGGGCTTATCCTGCACACCGGCAAGTCAGCTGATTATGTCAACCTGGCCCTGAAGGACGGCGCCGTCTCGCTGGTCATCAACCTGGGGTCTGGGGCCTTTGAGGCCATTGTGGAGCCAGTCAACGGCAAGTTTAACGACAACGCTTGGCATGACGTTAAGGTGACACGCAACCTGCGGCAGGTAATGGTGAAGGGGAGAAAATGCCGGGGAAATTTTGGTTCTCTTCAGTTGGGACAGCAGGTGGGAGAGAGTAATGGAGAAATGGGGATGCTCAGTGGGATTGCTAGAGTTTCTCCATCTTTGATGGATCTTGGTATCTAAAAGACAGTGAAATAACACTAGTTGATGAGAATTTATCCCTATTGCAATATCTTCATTTCCACTTTATTAATTTTCTTTTTTCCCCCACAGTTTCAATTAATAAAAACTTCTGACATTACTTTCATCTCCTTTTTCCTTTTATCTTTTTTCTTTTCTCCTGGATTTTTTTTCCTTTTCTTTTTTTTTAATTATTATTTCCTTAATTATGATTCAATCTTATCTGTAATTTTCGTGTTGCATTTAATTACTGTGGAAACAGAGACTTTTTCCAACAACCAAGACTCTACACCTTTCCTCTTTTTCTTTCAGTTTTGTTAATTGGTTTAACCATTGCCATGATGTCATAATTCTAATTCTTCAAGTCTTTTGTTTTTCCTTTACTTTTCCTTGTGTGCGCATGTGACTGTGCAGGTATGCAGGCTGGTGGGTATGTGTGTAATTATTTTAACTTTAAAGCTTTGGAATTAATTGGCTGGAGTGTTTCTGAGTCTTCTTGATTCTCTGTTCTTCTTTGCTTCTTTTGGTTTTCCCCCCTTCTTTCTATATTGAGGTTGTACTTTTTTTCCCTTGTGTCTCTACCTATGAGACACACCTGTTGGCTGTCAGGACTGGAAAAATGGAAGAATCATAAAAGTTAATCAAACCCAGACAAATCCAGCACCCTACAATTCCGCTTTGGGAAAGTTTTTCTGATTCTACCACTGTAATTTTACATATCTGCTTGCTGCTTTTCTGAGCAGACAACTCTTATCAGGTGATGTATTTGGTAGTAGGTTAGTCTTAAAATCCCAAAGACTTTCTTATAAAATAAAAATTCAGATATAAACAGATATGATAAAATTAAATAACCTTGCTCTGAAATCTGGCAAATATATCAAGTCACTGAGGCCCATCCACTGCATGATATATGAATTTTACCCTGTGAATAGGAGCTGTTTGGTGTCTTGCTGCTTGGTAGAGGCAGCAGAAGTAGCTTGTAGACTAAAATTTTGAAATCAGTTTTGGAAAACAACACAACCTGTTTTATTTGCTTCTTAGTGAGGATATTAACACAACCGTTAAGAGTTTTATGTAAGTTTACACAATGTCGTTTGCTGACAAAAAAGATTTTGTGGTAACATTTTACAGTAGGTAAGATAAAATGTGTCTGTGAGTATAAAATAATCAGTGTCAGGGATCAGAAACAGTCTACACTAGTGGATATCAGTGGATAATTTGTCTGTTATGGGGGTTTCGTATAATTCTTTTAAATATTTGGGTTTGGGGCTGGAGATGCATGTAATTCCCATACAAATCCCTGTATTTCTATGTGCTCTTGGTGTCTAGGTCTCTGATAAAAAAATCTGCCATCAGACTTTCATGTGGTTTCTCATTTATGGCAAGATGACTCTGTTTTCAGTAGTTTTATATGCAGATGCAAATTTAATTTCTTATGCAGTGGATGGGTCTTAATGATCCTACTTCCCTCAAACATTTGAGTCAATCCAGTAGGGGGAGATGCACCAACTAGTTGAGGCTTGACAGTCTGGAAGGGTCAGAATATATGGCTTTATGTTGTGTACTCTTTAGTTTTAGATAGTTTCAGAATGGCTGGTCTCTAAATATCTCAGCATAACTTACTGATCATTTTAGTTAACCATACTGGTTTTTTTTTAACTTTTGTTGAAATTGATTTTCAATGGGAAGATGTGCCTGAATTAAAACACATCTGTGCTTCATGTCAGGATTGGTTTGAATCTTGAAGAGGCAGGAAGCTAGGAAGGGCTGCAGAGAAAACTATGCAAGGGAAGTTTTAATTTTCCTAATCTTTCAGATACTGATTTTTTTCTTGATCTGTGGTTAAACAGAAATTTGTCTGTGCCTCTTCATTATTAATTACACCAGGACGGTGCTTTGACAATTATTAGAAAGGAGGTGAGTCCTTTGCCAGTTAAGCAGCACCACAAAGTTTTAGCCCTTCTGATCTATTCAGTATGGATGTTTTAATGCAGTTCCGTGCTCTTAAAGGCTCCAACTTGACTAGGCAAGAGAGAGGATGTTTTAACAGAATGGCTCCTTCTGGAGACAGGCCAGTCTGTATTAAAAAATAAGTAACAGAGGGTATTCGGGGTCCAATTTTATAGACAGGCATGACAATAACCAATAAATAGCAAGAAGGATGGATTTTTTTGAGTCATCTTTTCCTGGATACTTATATTTTGATTTCTGACCAAGTTCAGACTCAAAATTGAGACACTGACCCAGAAGCTAAAACTGCCCAGAAATGGTAATTGATGAGGCCTTGAGGAGAAGCAATCCTGGTAGTTGTGGAAGTTGGTAAGTTTAACTGCGATTTTCAATAAGGAAAAACCTTGAATTCTGTGGCCTTCCTGTCTGGCCTTGTGCATTCTTACTTTTCTTCCTACCTAGTAATATCAAATAAGTCTTAAAACTCTTCAATCTTCAGGACAAAGACTTTGGAAGAGATTGAAAACTTGAACAACTGATAAGTAATGAATACTTGCTATGGGTGTTTTTCTGGACACACTAGGAGTGGTCACTCTGTATCTTCACCTTATAAATGCTTCATTTAACAAGAAACAAAATATGAAGACACCATTCTAAATAAAGCACAGAACAAAACAGTTTTTCTCCATTCTGACAGCAGCTTCCAGCAGATTCTGTCTCCTGGCTTTGTCTGTGTGTACACGAGAGGGAGTTTCTTTATCTGTAAAATACTTAACCATTTTTCAGGCAGTCTGTGAACCTGTGATGTCCTTTGACATCTTCATATATAGAAAAGATGAAATAAAGTCAAAGATAATTTATAATGATATAATTTTTTTCTTTTATTGCATCCAATATAATTTTGTATACCCTAAATAGTTTTGTATGTAAGAAATTATCTACTTTTCATCTTTAGTGACTTAAAGTTGCAGCATTAATGTAGGTAATTTGGGAGTCTTGTTTCCAGCTATCCTTATGTTTCCTCAAAAAACCCCAACACCTCAAAACAAAACAAAAAACCTCAACAACAAAAAAGCATTGCTCCTGAATTTTGAAGCTTTTAAAGAGAATCAGTAGCCTTCATGTAACTAGTTGGAAATATTGCACTGGAAATAAATACATTTTTCTTTAAAATGAACTTAAAAAAAAAATTGAAGATTCCAAGAATAAGATCAAAACCCAAACCAGTTCCAGATAAATGGGTTATCAGGAGCTTCAGGATGCCATGTAGTCTTTTCTCTTGCTCTTTTTTTTTTGGGTTTAGGAGAAGAAAGAAGATTTACATATTTTTTTTGCTTCTGGAATTAGAGCAGAACTTTAAATAGTTGGACTTTTGCCCAATATTTTTTTTAAATTGTTGTATGTTTTGTATCTAATCTAGGTGAATACTAAGGGCTGGGTTTTTTTTTAAGATCAAATGAGTATCACACCAGTTAATCTCCTTAGAGACAAACCAAGTGAACCCATGGATTCCCTTGAGTAGTGATTATTAATGTCAAAGCAAATCTCCTTGTTTATTTATCTTATTATTATAATTAAAATGAAGCTCTTTCTGCCTTGTGAGAAACCCTTACTAGAAATAGGAGCATGGCTGTGTTTTACCAGGGCTTTCAGAGTGTTTGGGATGGTGTGGTCTGATGGGAGGAGCAGACTGAAGGTCAGACTTCCCATGTCTGTCTTCAGATCTGCAGCTCTGTCTCATTTTTAGCATGCTTTTCCCTTCATTCCATACTCCAATTCCCTAGCTTGTAAAAATGTATTCACTTACACAAACGTCATTGTGAGTGAGACTTCCTTGACGAAGTTAGGATTTTTTGATCTTATACTGAAGTGTAGAATATTATTTCATCCCTATAGACAAATAAAATAGACTTAGGACTTCACGTTCAATGCCACAAAGATTTCACACACTCATTTCCATAGTCAGTGTACAATTCTCTGATACCTGCAAGAACATTTTTGCATGAGAGAGTGTAAGTCTTGCTTGTGTAATTTAGGATAGTTGTTGCCAACTTCAGTTATCCTGGAACAAGGACCTGGAGCCTCCATGAGCTCCACCCTGCCATTGGTACTGAATCTAGATACCGTGCAAAATCTCCTATAAAGATCTTGAGTTCCCCAGCTGCTAGAAAGCAAATAAAAAAATAATATGTAGGTTCAAACAGCTGTTATCTGCATTCCTTGAGAGGAATTAACAAAGCATTTGCACAGTTCTGCTAAACCCATCTAAGTGAACTGACTGGTGAATTCTCCTAGTTCCTTGGTAACATAGATGCAGTATAACAGGAGAGACACAAATCTTCTGTCTTCAGCCTTGACACAAGTGATGCAATTCTGCTTACAGTTACTCAACACATTTCTTCCTACAATAGGAGGGGTTCAGTTCTGATAGTCTCAATTGACACAGGTAAGCTACAGCATACAGCCAAGTATTTTTGTGTGCTTCTCCTGAAAGTCACAGACTCACCTGCTGTTAAAGAAACCTGCAGATTGGGAAACTTGGAAGGAACACTTAAAGTCTTGGACTCATCTTCATCTGTATCCTCAAACCAAAGGAAACATTGCCCTGCTTGTGATACTCTACAACACTTGAGGGTAGTGAGGCTTGGAAAAGGAGCAGGAATGTAGGTGGGTGGTAGTGGGTGGAAGAAGGGATTCATGGTTGGATTTGTGCAGAAGGGGTGAACTGTGTACTATGCGTGTACGTCTCTAAGGGTAATACTCTTGTTTAGAGGGAACACTTTGATGGGCATTTGAAGAGTAAGTACTCCATTATTTTAACTTTGTTTCCATCCTGGATAATGTATATGAGGGTTGAAGTTAACAACTAATACCAGGGTGGGAAGAGTAGGTGGCACCCTTCCTCTTTTCAGACTAGACGGCATGGTTCGCCATAGAGTCCTGGTCATATTGTCCTCTTTCTCACTTCGTGTGTCTCAGGTGCCCCACACCTTTTTTTGAAAGACTAACACTAGACCATTCATGCAATGTGTCATTTTTACTAACCAACTAATGTACTAACACCCTAACGACTCATCTTTGCTTTTAGTTATTTTAATTAACAATCGTTCTGTTCACGATTTTTTAATTTCCTTTCTTCCCCCTTTTCCGCAAAGCACTCAGGCATTGGACACGCTATGGTAAACAAACTACATTGTCTGGTAGATATCATTCTTATTGTCTCTTTTTTTGGGTTTGCCGTGTGTTACCTGCCTTTTCCTCCCCCAGTCCCCTCTTTCCCCCCCCC